>VZRJ01008142.1:163223-396315 GCA_013397565.1 Ptilonorhynchus violaceus
CTGCCGAGGTTGGTGGGGTCGGGCTGCTGCCCCCCGGGTCCACACCGGGGGTGACCCCCCGTCCCCTTCGCCGGAGCCGCCATTTGCCACGTGAGGGTCGTTGCGCTCGCGCCACAGCGCCCCCTGCAGCCGCGGGGGAGTCACCGCAGCCTCTCTGCTCCAACGGAGAATCTCAACATCAAACAAGGAACTAATAAGGCGTTTTGTCTGTTCTCTTATTGTTGCCTTTTAACTGTCTTTGTTTTATGTGTGTATACATATATATATATATAGTTATGTAACTCTAGTAAAGAACTGTTATTCTTTTTACCACATCTTTGCCTGAGAGCCCTGTAATTTCAAAGGTACAGTAACTCGGAGGAGGGAGGGGGGTCATCTTTTACCCAAGGGAGATTTTCCCACCTTCCTTGACAGACACCTGTCCTTCAAACCAGGACATCTAGCAACATGATACATAAATTCTTCTTTTAGAATGTGCAAAAACTAAGGAACAAATCTATTCTCCTCAGAGGATGATCCAAAGAGGGGAGTAGGGGCTAGGTCTTCAGATACAGAGTTCCCATTTCACTCCAAAAGTGGGAAGGAAGTCTGGGCAAAAGATATTGTGCTAACATGAAATGGGAGGGTTTGAGGCATTACTGCAGTTAAAAATATTGTACAACAGCATGCACTGCTGAATGAAGCTCAAAGGAGTGTATGTTTTGATTGCCAAGGGAACAGGGATCCCTCGCAAAGCGTGCCCTGAGTGAAGAGGTTTGAGGATTGGGAAAAACAGTCAATTGTTCAGGGGACAGAAGCATGAAAACTAATAGAGGGAAGATGAGCAGAGAGGGAAATCACAACATGTTCCAAGTAAAATTAAATTTTGCTTTGGTTAAAGGGAAACTAGCTGTTAACTGGCAGTAAGTGTGTGTATTAGGTGGGTTCTTTTGAGAGTTTACATAAAGAACAGGCAGGTTTACTGCCTTAGAGCATTTAAAAAAAAAATTATTGACAGTATTACGAATACTATCTGTTGTCTCAGATATACATGCACAAGCCCTCTAGGTTTCTTACATATTCACCTTATATGAACCTATGTCTTAATTTTCCATCAAAAAAAGACTGAAAACTTTTCATCCAATAACCTGGTCTTTTACATGCAATAACTTAGAGCTTTACCTCTGCAATACTTCCCCACAAGTCCTTATCAGCTAGAGCTCTTACTTGCACTTCAGATGAGAATTAAGCTGGCATCAAGGAATAAAGGAATGATAGTAGAGTTGTATATAAAATTGCTTCAGAATCTCCTTACACATTATAGCGTCCTTAGCACTGAGCCCTTTATCACTTTTAAGCAGTGTTCCTTGTATGTCCCACTCCAAGGAAATGTGCATTTCAAGGATTAAGTGCTAAAAATATTTTTCCAGCTTGTATTTTTTAATTTTTACTACTTAAAAATACCAAAATGATTAAGGTGAGGACTCTAGCTTAAAAAAAGCCACTTTTTGTATTAAAATTACACCAGAGGTTTCAGATATTTTATGAGATTGAAGGAACCTATGTCTTCTGGAAGACAAGAAACATTGTTGACAGTTGGAAAGGATTTAAGCACAGGTGCTTCTACAGAGTGAAAATAAAACTGGAGATAGTATTGCATAGCAATTTATTACATCACTTTAAACTCTACATGTGGGATAGCAGCTTTCTCTACTGCTACAGTGTTTGCAGAAGCACTCTAATTCATAAATATCATTAATAAAAACAACTCCACAATCCCATTTCATTAGAATTGTGCATTAGTCAGTGCATTCTACAAATGTTAATGGATTTGTCTCTTTGGACTTCTCACTTGCAGTGCCTTTTGAACGCTCAGTACTTGAGATGCAATACCTATTTGCAATTGGCTGGAAAAGTCACAAGGCAGTATTTTTTGCACCTGGCTTAATAAATATGTTGGTGTACATATTGGTGCTTGTAAAAGTAGAACTTTATCACTGTGTGAATATTCATGCTTGCTATATTGATATTCTCTTCCTGTAAATAGCTGTGCCAGCAAAACTCTGTTTTATGAATATTTGCAGAAGGGAAACAGATAAAAGAGACAGTATGTTGGAGGTAAATGGTTTGAACATTTGTCGTAATATTCAGACTAAATATTTTGCAAGATTTGCCTAGCCTTGCTGAAGAACAGCCTCCCTGTAAATGAATTGAGAGTTTCTCCTATTCCCACCTTCTTGCTTCTAAGGAAAAGTGCAGAAACCCTGTTTTTCCCAACGTATGTTGTCAAGTCTGACCTATTGTACCTAGCAAACCCAACCAGCTCTCCAGGGGACATCAGACTGTAGGAAAAATGTCAGGAAAGGCAGCATATGTGGATCATAAGAGGTGAAGCAGAAAGCCTTTGAGTTACTTCTAATATACTCCCAAAATAGAAATTTCCATCCCAAGTTGGCACATTTTATATCCACACGATTTTGAATTTTTGATGTCTATTCCCTTGGTGCTGACCTTGCTCTCTACAGCTATATACAGCCCACTCTTTCTGCAATTTATAAGAGAAATGGAGATGTAAAACAAGATCAAATACTTGTCAGGAAGCTTGGCTTCGTGCTGGATGTGCTGCTACAGCTGTGCCATGACAGCCATGCTAGGTTTGACATTCCTGAGGCTCAACTTTTGTCCATCCAGCGACAAAAAGCTATTCAATTTTCTGAAATTTCTAAGGAGGTGCTTTGAAGAGCAGGTGGACTTTTGTATGAGGGCAGCCTCTGTGTCTTCCCCACCAGCTCTTCTGTGATATTCAGTGTTGCAGCGGGAGGGTAACCAGGTGCTTGGGGCTCTCTGCCACAGTCCCTCCATGAAAGGGCTCCTGCTGGGCATTCGGCTGCTGCTCTTGGATGGGAAAGAGCTGTGCCCAGGAGTCAGTGGTGGAGGAACAAGGGGCATGAGTGGCTTCTGCTGCACCTCTGCACTTGTAATGCCACATAACCAGCTCCTGAAAGTGAGATCACAGTGACTCTCCATTAGCTGAGGAGCTGAATGATGTCTCACAGTCCAGGACACAGACAAATCTCGTGACCTTTACTTGCAACCACAACTGATGTACTGGTACCTTGGTGGTGTTCGTTTCCCTTCCTCATCTGCAAATAACTATAAGCATTTAATAAAATATAATTTCACTGCTGAGCAGTGTCTCCAGGGAATGAAATGGCTATGTGAAATCCCCATGGGCAGCATTACATGCCATTTCAGGCAGGCCGAGTATAAATGTGAGGAATTTCTGATTTTTCTATCTTTCCACAAATCAGTGAGTTTCCAAACTACATTGCCCATCAGCTCTTCAAAGATCACATAGACCTTCAAATGCACCAACCTCTTTCCCAAGCTTTGCCAGCAAACTAGGGGTCCTTCTTCAGCAGCAAGCAGGAGGGAGCACATGTGCCAGGGACAGAGGAAAAGCAGCCAAAACCAGATGCTCTCTTGCCAACAATCTACTCAAATGCTGGGACAGCATTAATATCCTCCTGAGCCCCTATTTCCTCCAAGGAGGAGCCTTGCCAGGCATGACCTGGTGTGCAGGACCATGCTGCCTGCCTGCCTCCTGGGGTCCCCTGCTCAGGCAGGAGAATTTAAGAGAGAATGAGAATTAGGAGATGAAGGGTCAACAGATTGCAATGGGTGAATCATGCCTGTTTGTACAGACTTTCACTGTTAAGGTCAAGAGCTTGTGAACTTGGATATAGGGGGAGCAGCCATGACACCTCTTCGCTGCCTCTCAGCTGTCAAATGCTTTCACTTCACTGGAGAGATCATGGCTCGGGACCACTGACCAAGGCAAATCTTTTTGCCTTTGAAGCTGTCTAATTTGAGCACATGCCTCACCAGTTTTGGTTAATTACACAAGAAGTTATTGATGAGGAAGCACAAGAAATATGCAAACATGGTGTGACACACACCAGAGCAACAGCACTGTCTGCAGAGTGATCCTGTTTTGCTACAATCTCACTTGCTACAATCTCTCAATGAAATAAATCACTCCACGGGCAATGTATAATACAGTCTAAAATAGAATGGCTCTCACTGTTTGTAATCCAAATTGGATGTGCCCTTATTGCCCTCTTTGTCAGAGCTATCAAGGACTTAATAGCCTTCTTGTGCTTGCATGATTATTCCAAATCACCTTTTCAGTAATTTAGATTTTTACCAGAAGATATGTTTGATCATGCTTGAACTTGCAAACATAGTATTTAAAAGGTTTACTTCATTTCTTGATAACAGATTTTATATGTGAATTGCAAAATGAAACACAACATTTATCCCTTTGACCCCTGAGACTAATACCTTTTCTTCCGTGTTGGCTATGTCCACCTCAAGAATTGTCTCTGCTTCCTGCATAACTTCCCTCTTGTCCTCTCTTTTTGTTATTTCAGAGGTCTGTGACCGTTGGCTACATCGTTCTTTGAACCACTCTGCTGGCTTCCACGGTGTTTCTGCTCTGCATTCACAGCAAATGCTGTACCAGCCGCACCGTGATCTTTGTAACAAATCTTCACCCTTCTGGTTTATCCTGCTCCACTGCCGACAGAGCTGATGTTGCTGTGCTATCCAGCTGCTCTATACCTCACATTCTTCCATCTTGCTGGTGAGATTTTGCGACAAATGCACAACATCTGCCTGATAAACCACTGTGATTTTTTTACTTGGTGAACTTCAGTGTGTTGCTCTTAAGGTTGAGGAGCAATCACTGGGAGCTTTGATGCAGAAATATGTTAGTCTACTTTCCCCTTTCTGGCTCTTCTCTTAAATGATCTGACTTTCTAATCACCTCATGTTTAGTTATTAGCTAGAAATTCCCTGCTTTTACATGGATTTCCCAATTCAGTCCCTATTTCCATTTAGCCTCTTCAAGGTCTGTTCTGGAGGAACAGTTATTGAAATGGTACCAGGTTTATACCCTCCTCTCCATAACCTCCCCCTCAGTCCATGGTGTTTCTCCTGGCTGCTACTGCTTCTCTGATGAATGCCATGGCAGAAGCATGGCTCATCAGGCAAGCCCATCTCCATCTGTCCCTTCTTCTGCTCAGCGTTGGACCTGAGTGCCACCTGAGAAAGGTGCAGAGAAATGTGTGCTTCACTCGAGGCTATCTGTCCTCAGAAATAATTGGCATTCTGGGTCAACATGGCCCTACCTAAATGTAACATATGCTCCCTTCCCCCAGCCTGACCTTTATTTCCTGTAACCCTGCTCAAGGTTACACCACCCCGGGGTGGTCATAGGGATGTGTCTGGTTGTGATGACTGGATCTGACTCAAGGTGGATACAGGAGAGACAGCACAACTGTCAAGGACTAATCTGAACAATTAACTCACTTAAGCGTAGTGCTGGTCAAGGCAATTTTGGAAGAAACTAACATCTGGATTCAGTATGCAAATATAACTATAAGTCAATTATCTATCTCCATAGATAGTGGACAGCCCAGGGCCCATTGTGCTTCCTGCATGGCAGTGGGCTGCACACCAGAATCTCCCCTTGAGGAGGGATGCCCCGCAAGGTAATTCTTTGAGGCTGAGAGATTCCTTGCTGTGACAAACCCTTGCTAAGCAGTTATTAGTGTGCTAAGCTTTGAAATCTTAGCTAGGTGATGTAAAGCATTGATTATGCACATATAATCCTTTCGACATAAACCATAGTCTGGGACTAAGTCTGGATCCAGATGCACTTCAGTTCATCTGTGAGAAGGAGTTTAGAATGCAAGGAATTTCTAGCTCTCATGACTCAACAGGAGGGTCTCCCTGACAGTTTTGGCTGATCTTGTCTGCTATGAAGTACCTCTCCATTGAATATCGTTAAACCACTGTAACAGTTACTACCCAACTGTGATAAATCGATGGTTTGTAACAATAAACATATTGCCACTTCTCTCTAATGTAGTGCCATCCATGGCACTACAGCATTTGGCAAAAGAAGACATGAAGAAAATACGTGGGCATGGGAAGACAAAGGAATATATCTGCTATTATCGGTGAAAATCAGCTCTGCTTCCATCTGGCATAAGTCAGTGAGGGCCAAGATCCAACTCTTTGGGGTTTCTGTAGATATTTTTACGTCGCTACAAAATATCTTCTTGAATAATCAAGCCTTTGCAAGATTAAAACCACTTGTCCTGTGACTTTGAAAAAAACCTGGCTTTTATACTGGTAGCATAATTGAGAACAACATTAATTCTAAAAACAGGGCTGCAGATATACACCCTCTTCTGCCTTTTTCCTTATCAATATTTATGTGCCATAATCCTGACTGGGCTCTCAAACTTTTATGTTGACACTGGGTTTTGACCCATGGGTCTCGGAAGTGCAGAGATGCAGCACTGTTGCTTGGCAACGCAAACACACCAGTTCATCGGTGGTGCTGAATATTTTTTAAGGAATATTTTCTTTTTTCTGTTCCTGAATGGATAAGAGCACAGATGACTCAGACCTTGGGTTTCAGAGACATAATTCAGGGTTTTATGGAAGTCTGGTTTGCATGGGGGAGAATTGGACCCAGGCTTGACTTTCATTAACCCCAGAGATCGGGTAATTACATTTAGATGTTCAAATATTTAAGATTTGGGCTTTTGCCTCAGACAAAAAGACTATTCCTCTTAAGTCCTGTTTTTAAACTCTTTGTGAAGGCAGAGTGCACCATTCCAGTCTGGGCAAGCTTTTGCGAAAGGAGAGAAAGGGAGGATATTATCTTCTGTAGAAGGGCAGAGCTTGTCTGTCTGCTCTGGGGAAGATCAACGTACAATCTCCATGCACTGCATTTCACAAATCCATACATATGTGGTGCCTGGGCCTTAGAAAGTCTTAAGCCATATAAGACCATGATGACCTGACATGTATCAAGGTTTTACACTTGCCAAAGCTTGCAAAAGACCAACAGCTTCATCACTAAGACAGCCAAATCTGTGTGCTTCTTTTTTTGAGCACCTATTCTGGTACAGCTCCCATTTTCAGATAAAGAGTTTCTGATCTATGTGTTCTTTCTTCTATAGTTCTTTGTAATTACAATTAGAAATTTCATTAAAATACACATATTAACAATTACAATTTTATAATTCTTATAATCCCCTGTGTAATTCTTCCCTCTGGGTTTGGTTTATAAGCCTTTGATAAATTTGCCGCCCCATTGGGGAAAGAAATTAGGTAATTCGGTAAGTGTAGAGAAAGGTAAGTGCACATAGCTCTTGGCTCTATGGAAATTTCAGGTAGAGTTAAGGACAAGCAAGAACTGTCGGTTTTTGAAAGATCTAGATGTGTTTGACATATGCACAGTACCTCCAGTCTTTGCTTAGAATTGATGCAAGCCACAGTAAATTAGACAGCCTCCAGGCTTACTTACATTCTGAATTTAGTCCTATAACGTTATTTCCTCCAAAGCAGCAATCAAGTCATCCATCAGGTTGTCAGCAAATTGTCTGTGTGTCAAATATTAATCTCACTTTTCATATTCTGTATTCTTCCGTGTTAGTGGGAATTCAGCCACAAATGAAGTCCATTTAGACACAATATTCTCCAAATAATGTAGCCCAAGAAAGAGTTAAATAATAATAGAAAACATGATACCTTAACTGGTGGTCTCTGGGTACACGTTGCTAAACGAGTGTTGTATGGAGGACTGTAGCTGGAAATTCTCATTTAAAAAAACCCAAGTAAGTAGAATTTGACTTATTCCCTACTAGGTGATCAGCAGGAGGCTTTAAGGTAACAGTGATATCAAATGGTTTATTTAGTTGTCAGTTACAAGGAGAGAATTCATAGTGGAAACAAACAGGCAGCCTACAGTGACATATTTAGGAAAAGTCTGCTTTCATACTACTTGGAAAGCACAGACTTATCTCCACTAGGAAGCAATAGAAAAAAATCATGTGGAATGTTTTATTCAAGACCCTTGGTTTTGTTCTGTGTTTCCTGCAGGGAGTGGTGGCTTGTGTTGCCACCAGAGACTGTGGATTATAGACAAAGGCAAAGTAGATTTGAAAAAGGAACCAGAATTTGTGCCATGCTGCCTTTCCTTATGTTTGTTTTCTCACAGCAGTCCAATGATACAAAACAAACCTTTAATGATAGAGTGAATCAGTACAGGCCCATGACATAGGAATCTTTCCAGCTTGTTTTCCTTTAAAAATAAAGTGAAGGAAAATGTGTTTAGAAGCAACATCTTTTTATCTACTAGAAATGGTCAGTGAGAAAATAACAAAGTTATAGCAAAAGAGAGAAGTTGCTCACAGAGCTGACATAGGGACAGATGAATTTTTTCATTCTCTGTCTTTATAGTAGGTCATGTAGCATACTAGGAGTGAAAGCTGAAAGGTGATAAGGTTTTTGTATTCCCTTTCGGTGGATGGTCCTTCTTTCTACGTGTTGGAATCCCTGATAGGTAAAGGGAATTTAATAAGAATATGCACAAGTTTCCTGCAGTTGAATTTCTGTGTGTGATGCCAACTGTAGACACACTTATTTAACTTTTTAAAACAGTTTATTCTAGAAAATACACTTCTGATACCAAACTGAAAACTATCTTCACCAGCAGAAGGGGATTACTTACCTTATGGTGGGATCTAAATCACCCAGTGATACTGAAATAGAGTAAAACATGCTTTTATATTTCTTCCCATGGAGTAAGTGATCTGGCAGGGAATTCACCCAAGGCATATCATGTCTCTGGACGGGGCTGAGTGCTTTTGATCCTGAAGCAGAACCTGGTGGCTGTACAAGTACGGAGTTCTGGGAGGACACTGCAGCTTACTACAAGGCCATAGTCCTCTGGTGGTCTGCAACTGATTACAACTCCTATCTCCCTGGCCAAACTCCTTCTGACTAAGTGCAAGAAAGAACAAGGAAAGAGAGGTGCTGAGTGTCCTGGAGCACAGTCAGGTCTCAGTGCAAGGTTAGGATGAGGAGAGGGCTTGCCCCAAATCTAGGAATCTTCCAGATCTGACATGCAGTCATACGAGTGTATATTTTTATGGTTATTTGGGTACAGAATATATTTTAATGAATCTACCTAATTCTGTCCTTTAATTTTAGGGTGTTTTTTAAAGTTGAAACACGGGAAAAAGCCTTTTATAAACTCTGAGACAGTGCGTTCCATTAACCTAAGCTCTTGACAGGCATTAAAAAGTAAGAGAAGAAGATTGTAAGTTTTGTTTCCCTCTTGGATTTTTTGATTTCTACATCTTGTTTGCAAAGCCTATGTCTTTCTCAATGCTTGTACAATTTTCTTGTAAAGAAACCTTCAGGAGGATTGGATCAAGGAAGGTGATTATTTCTGTGAAACTACTTCGTTGCTCTGGGGTCAGCACGGGATTGAGATATTCAGGTTTATCTCATGGTAGAATTATTTTTAAAAAAACAAACCAAAACCAGAATAACCAGTCAGCAGAAAAGGACAGGAAAAAATCTCCTGACTTTCAAAATAAGGAGAAATAGCTTAATCTGAGGTTGGAGGAAATAAATCAATAAAAGTAATTTCATGCTATGGGTGAAGGATTCACAGACTTAGCTTTCAACTTTCTATCAGTTTTACAGTTTGAATTCACTTATGGAATTTTAGATAGAACCTATTTTTGTCCAGTCATCCTCTTTCTTGCAATAGTTTATCAAATCTGATTTTGAAACTCATTATCCAAATAGCAAAGGTCTTTGTAGCCCACCAGCACTGGCCACGTCACATGGCATGAGACAACATGCTCGAGGATCCAGGGAAGTATATAATGTGATGCTGGATCTGGGGGCATCGGGGGTGTGGGCTGAACTGCACCCGGACTTTACAGGTGAATGGCGTATGTGGAGCAGCCAGGGCAATGTGAGTTTGAGTTCTGTATGCCATTTCCCCTGATAAATATTGTGGAAATGCAATCAAGTAGAAGTGAAGCATTTTCTTTTCTCATGAGGTATTTGCCTCCCAAGATTTGGACTCCTGTCACAAGAGAATATATCCTTCATCCAGCATATCTACAGGTGACTGTGCCTCAGACTAAAACTTCTCAAAAACATCTGAAGAAAACAAAAAACAAAAAGAGGATATTTAATGACTTCACAAACTGGCTGGCTTAGGGCAAGTGTCCCTTCAAACTTCAGTATTTGCTGTATGCCTTGCAATTATACCTGGTGTAGCATGCTTGACCCAAAGTCAGGCCATTCCTGGTTGTTTCCTACAATGTTACCTCCAGAGCTTTGCAACTCACAGCTCTGCTTTGCCATATACTACTGCAACACACATTGCAGCATCCCAGGGATGTAGATCACTACAACAGGAAAAAAATTCCCGCATCCCTGCAACTCCACAGCAGTTTCTCTCTCATTGCAACAGCCTCTCTGCCTGGCTCATTGCCTTTGCAGTTTTTATAGGCCGATCGGATCAATGACTTTGTTTAGTGATAATGAATAGTTTTCTTTGCATGTGAGCTCTGGGTTACTTAATTTCAGCCTCTTGTACTGTCACAGACCTTGCTGAATGTGTCCAGGGGAAAGTGAGGTCTCCACATGCGCAGCCTTTGTCCACAGGGGACTGAAAGAACCCATAACTCTGCCTGTGGCAGCTTTGAAAATTCTGTGGTGGCCTGAGGACGCCCAAGAGAGGAAACACAGGAGCTGCTGAGCGGCCTATACAGCTCACTTATTTGCAAAAATGACTGATGGACAGGAGACCTGGTAACCGGAACACCTTTCTCAAAGTTCTCTGTATGTTAAGTATTTTTAGGACTCAAATTCCTTTCCTTGTAACCTATAAAAGTATTTTTTCAGAGCACGCTTTTCAGTTTCAGACATTTTGTGAACAAATGTGAAGCAGCGGGGCTCTCCAGGCTGAATGGAGAGGCCAGTTTACATCTGTTAGTAGATTCCCCAAAGGGAATTTATGTGGAAAGACAGAAACAGTTTATGAATCTTAAAATGAAGGATTAGCAGAGAGATTGAAAGCAATGGTATTGCTGTTTAAGAATTCAGTGGATTCATCTCTCTTTTTAGATGCTTACCAAGAAAATAAATGAACCTAATAAATATCATCACTAGCTCCATCAGCACTCTCAAGCACTATCAAGACCATCTGAAGGCAAGCAAAAGCACCGAAGCCTCTTTGACCTCACATAAACTAATTTGGGGGAGAAGTGTTAATACAACAAGCGGCTCCGGGAGAGTGTCCCCCACTTTCCCCGCGATCTGCTCCTCCTTCCCGCCGCCTCTCTCCTCCTCCCGTGGCCACCAGATGGGGCAGCGAAGCTCTGTTCCCCGCCAAGCCCGGAGCGCTCCGGCCCCACGCCCGCGGCAGCACCGGGGTCAGCCCGCCCCACGCCGGCCCCCGAGCCTGCCCACGGCGGCCGGGATGCTGGGAGCTCTCTTTACAAACACAGAGGGAGCATGCTGCCTCCGTCCTCCTGCAGACGCTGGAAGGGGAAGTAGCTGCGGTTTCTCCTTGCGTGGACAATCGAGAGAGGAGAAGTCCGTGCAAACCTCTCTGGAAGGGTGACTTGGTGTAGGTGCGCCCTCGCTGGTGTTTGGTATCAAACTGCCCCGCACAAGAGCCCTACACTTCAGCTGGGGAGTTGTAGGTTTGTTCCAGAATCTCGAGATCATCTCTATGATTCCTGCATTTTCATAAGTAAGTAAATAAGTGAAATGCAGCCTATCCCACTGATACAATTGCAGCTGACCTATACTATAGGGGTCGGAAGACGCCACCATTTTTCAAACACTACATCGTGAGAGGATATCCTAAATTAATCCTTCCTAACCATAATCACTGGCATGAGGAGGCAAGGGTAGGAAAAGAGGGAGAAGAAGCCTGGTATCATATGAAAATCTGCCTCATAAAGTGAGCAAACTGCTGCCCACACCGTTTTGCAGTTTGTTTACTTGTGGCTTCATTAAAATTTCATGCAGATCCAACGACTAGATTTTGTTAATGGCCCACAGAGGGACAATCATTGCTGAAGCCTGAACACTGTGATCCATTTTCCCTAATTATTACTTTGTAACCGTTTCTAATTTGACAGCTCCTGCTGAACTAGGGTTCATTTATTTTGTTTCATTGCTTCATATAACGAAACATCAGATAAGCATAACAGCAGAGCATTAATAATGAAACCCACTAATTTGAAACAGGCATTAATTGCATGTTAAGTGCATGTAATGGCCTTCATTGGGGATCCCAGATTTTGCATTGTAGAACCCCTTTAGAGGGTATAAATCACAGGGCTGTGTTGCACACTTAACAGTGAGCAGGAAGATTATCTAATTCCTTGTGGCCTACGTGTCAAGAATGAAGAGTGGCCAGGAGGTTAGTTTTCCTCCCTAGCTCTGTTTTATAACTGTTAAAAGTGGAATAAAGATGGATATATTTGCTCACAATAGAGTGGTTTCTAAATTTGTCTGTGAGCTTTGAGGGCTTAGTTACTTTCTTTAGAAAAGAAACATCTGGGGTGGTCAGGTGTTTCTAAAAATCCAGCGCAGCTCATGGCTTTTTGAAGGCTCTAACATAAGGCTGCGTATTTCTAAAGAAGCAAAGTGAGAATGCATGACTACAAGGGTCAGCAAGTCCAGTCTCCTGCTAGCTCGGTGAAATGTATCAATACTTTTTTTCATGAACCCATGGAATTCTATTTTAAATATATTACGGGCTTTAATTTTGATCCTTTTAATTGCTGTAACCTAATTTTAGAAGGCTATTCCAAAATTCCATTTTATCGACTTGCCTCAAAACTTGGGTCTTCAGAAAATTTCATTATCTCATTCTTCTACTTCCCATTACCCACTTCTTTATTCATCCTATAACATAACTAGTCCCTACCTGCAGTTTAAAAGCATTTTTCATTTGTGCAGTTGTTTTCTTTTCATACCCCTGGCTCTGCTACTACCGTAGCAGGTTTTTCTCATGGTGTTTACCCCACTTTACAAAAATGTATTCGATTTCAACTTCATTTTACTAAGCTAAACAGAGCAGGCTGTTTCAGTCTCAGTTGGTAAGACAGGCTTATTGCTTTCCTTCATTCCAGTTTGACTTTGTCTTTTTTGAGTGTGAATGATTGGAATTATGCGTTTTCCTATGGCTGGAATTTTCACAATGCCTAGTAGAGTGCAGTAACACACCTTAATCTCCCCTGGAAATGGTACAACTGATTAATTTTTTATTTTTTTTTAATTTTATTTTATTTTTCTGTTGCAACACATTGGTAAACTGTAGCTCTCCTAACAATGCTTTGCTTTGCCTAGACATTTTTATCATTTTTAGGTCTCAGCTGATGATGAGTCAGCTTGGAGCAGTCATTTTTGTTATCTTTTTACTAAGGCATGATTTGCACTTTTGTACATTGCACTCTTAAATTTAAACTATTTCTATCTTTCCAAGCCTCGTGATCATTCAGTTGT
The DNA here is from genome assembly GCA_013397565.1 of Ptilonorhynchus violaceus. Classification (NCBI taxonomy): domain Eukaryota; kingdom Metazoa; phylum Chordata; class Aves; order Passeriformes; family Ptilonorhynchidae; genus Ptilonorhynchus; species Ptilonorhynchus violaceus. The sequence continues at coordinate 176,616 of VZRJ01008142.1, forward strand.
TCCCATAAAATATTCTGATCTTCCTCAGGTATTGGCAATGCCTCAAAATTCATGTCACCTGACACTCCTTTGCATTAGCCAGTTCCTTACTTGCTCTGTGATTTAAATAGCTCCTGTCTTCTCCAGTGTGTTCTGCTTCAAATGTCTCACTGAAGTCCAGACAGATTAGGTACCTCTGCCTGCTTACTCTGGGTCTTTAATTACCTGTTTTATTCAGATATGAAATTGACCTCATTTAGTCTGCTGCAGTTTATGCTTTTTCACCTTTCCTTTCCATTCTTTATTCTTTCCTTCACAGTTTGATCTAGAGCCCTGTGTAACACAGGGGTCAGACTAATGGGCTTATGGTTGTCTGAAGAATTGCCTGTTCTTAAACATAGCTACTAAGTTTGTTATTCACTGGTTGCACAGCAATATCCCTTCCTATTGTTTCAATGCCTATTTAGGGAACAAAATCCATCAGTGTTCAAAGCCAGCAGTATCTGGGTCTTACCTCCACCTGAACTTGTTCTGTGTGTATCTGAGGTCTTTGTATTTTCCTTCTCTCTCTCAAAACATCATGCAGTTGAGTTTGAACAAATGCAACAAATGCTGATTCCCTTTGGATGGACAAGGTCCCCATATGGTCACTACCGGCTCAGAGAAATCTGTGCAATGAGCACAGGGAAAGTTAAGCAACCACCTAAAAGCAGAGCTTGTCTTAGAAGATTAATTGCTTTATAAGGCATAGTTTGTGAAAACAGTCTGCTTAGACAAGAGAAGTATTTTTTTGCTTTCAACAAAAATTGCCCTCACTGTTTCATTACATGCAGGTCATACAGCCCTGGTAGGCCATGGTGCTGTCTCCATACCATGGACACGATAAGTGTTATGCTCAGAAAAAGACCTAACAGATGCAGTTATTTGCTGTGAGAAGGTAAAACTCCTTGCTCTCTGTTTTCACTCTGGACACTACTCATTGCCAGCATAGTACCAAAATACCATGTAGTTGTTTCTCTCAGAGTCCCCCAGCTTTGCTCTCACTAGCTGTGTTCCCCTGCATTACCGACATTTATGCTTCTTTTCTTCTTCTGAATATCTCCATCCTTACTGTTTTCTGGTTTTCTTCCAGCCAATGTTGAATCACCTTTTAACTGAATTTCCTCATTAGCTTCTGTTAGCAAGCTTCTCCCAGACTTCTAGCCACAGAAGGGTAAAAGGCAAAATAATAATAATCTTTGTTCATTCTGGGATGGATATATCATGATGCAGGTAGTGAGGGGCATTGCATGAGCAGCCAGCCTCTAGGGGACGCAGGGTGTTCAGCTGAGAGTGTTCTGCTCTCTAGACTTTCAGGAGAGGAGAAAGGTACCAGCCCCAAACCCAGTGCATCACCTACTCTGTATCCCTTCCCGACAGGGAAATTCTGGCAAAGCAGGTGAGAAGTTGTCCTTGCTTTGCAGGAACCATGGCCTGCATGCCACAGGAGGGACACAACGGACGAGGAGGAGTCCATCACAGTCCACTGCTCTTTTCCCTGTCCATGTGTAGTCCCATTATGCTTGATTATCTCCTGCTGGCATTCATTTCAGCTTCCCTCCTGGCTGGCCAGGGTGTGCAGCAGCTCAGTCAGTCTCTGTTGTGTTTGCCAGGAGCTTCCTGCTTAGCTGTAATAAACTGTGCTGAGCAGTGCTTCCCTGGCTGCCTTCATCTTTAAACATGACCTTTTTTCAGGTAGTACATTCAACACAAATTGTTAATAATTGAGCTGAGAAGCAAATTTTAGACCCAATTTTCCATACTCCATTTAGATTTCTATTCTGGTCTCTGCCTCACCACCTTCCTTGGCTATTATTGTAAGTACATTATTACCACAGGGCAGGAATATATTTGTGCCTTTAAGGAGAAGTGAAACAAGATAAGCTATAAGTACTCATCTCATTCTTGCCATTTTTTAGTAACAATTTACCCTGTAAATAAAACTTTCAGTACTTGCATTTGTTTCTTTTTTTTCTATATATTTTTAGAGCAAGTCTTGCCTTTCTTATGTCCTTCTAAGTGGTGACTCACTCTGATTTCCTGATTTACGTTGTTCTAACATACACTGTTTTTTCCCCCCAAATTTACATGAAAGAGCTTCCTACTTACGCCATTTATTAACAAGTTGTGTGCCTAGAATATACTTTCAGTTAACTTGAACGCCCTTCCCCCCAGTTTTTTGTTTGTTTCTGAATTTCTTGGGCTAAATCTCTGAAAGAACATACCAGTTAAAGAGACTGCTGAATTTGTAGGCCACTTATCCACTAAAGCAGATACTCTGGGGTACAAATAACATCTCTGTGTTTGAGTAGCCCACTAATGAAAATGAGTGAGCTCCACATGCAAAAGAAACTCAGACTCCAAGTCTGGCCTTCTTCCTTTCTTTATTCTCTTTTATATCCCAGACAGCTTCTGCCATGCATTACTGTCTATAAAAGCAAAGCTGGGCCCAGCCCAACAAATTCAGAAGCTGCCTGAAAATCTTTTCACAGCTTTCCATCTTCTGGTTACAAGCTCAGTGTTAAAATTATCTCAGTTTTAAAAATGTTAGTGGTGCTCTTTTATATTTTTTCAAATAGATAATTTGCATTTTTTAGCTGTTGTTTATTAAAAATCTTGTCAGACTCAGATTTCCTGTAATATCATAATGTTTTCCAATGCCTAATTTCCAATAGTTATCTTGTTATATTGGCCCACATATTTTGGCCCACATTAATTTCCCTCATTAATTGCTACTGTTCTTAAAAACAGCTATAGCTTTCAATTTGTGTTGATTTCTATAAAAGTCTTCACTTTTGATTAATAACCTGCAGCTTATTTAAATTGTTATAGCCTCTTGGGCATTGCTAGTCTGAAAAAAAAACCCTCAGGAGAAGCACAATGGTGATAGGAAAAGAACTATGTTACATGAGCAGCTTGACATCACTTTCATAAGAACTTCACATTTATCTTCCAAAAGAAAATGAGAGGGTAAAAAGCACCCAATCCATAGAAAGCCATTAAAATAAAAAAAAAAAAATCCTGGAGTGTATTTACACACTCTAGCACCTCACATTTTCACTTTTCATTCTGAAAAAAGAAGATGAGAGAATTTTTTAAATTATTTTTACAGTAAAGATTTTTGGTGGTGTAAGAGAGTGATAACAGGTCACTGTGCTCAGGAGTTGGGCTATAAAATACTACTTGCAAGTATTTTGTATTTGAACATTCCCCTAAAATGGAAGATCATAGAATCATAGAAAATCCTGAGTTGGAAGAGACCCATCAGGATCATCAAGTCCAATTACTGGCCCTGTGCAGGACTCCCCACCTGGCGATGCACCCCAAGACATGCTTGGCCTGGGTTGGCTGCCAGGACACTGCTGACTCATGATCAACTTGCCATGGACCGGGACCCCAGGGTTTCTTTCCACAACTCTGCTCTCTAGCCTCTCATTCCCCAGTCTATACACACAAGTCTGGTTGTCCCAGATGCAGATTTCATCATTTGCCCTTGTTCAACTTCATACATTTGCTGATTTCCCATCTCTCTAATTTGTAGGAGTCTCTCCACAGGGCCTTCCTGCCTTTGAGGAGTCAACAGCTCCCTCCAGTTTAGTGTTGTCGTTAAACATACTTAGTATTCCTTCAAGTCCTGTGTCCAGCTTGTTAATTAAGATGTTGAAGAGTGCAGGGCTGTGGATGGAGTCCTGCAGAACCCCACTAGTGACAGGTCACCAGCCTGATGTCACCCCATTGACCATAACTCTTTGTGTCCGACCTGTGAGCCAGTTGCTCACCCATCCCATGATGTGTTTATCCAGCTGAATGCTGAATGTTTTGTCCAGAAGGATCCTGTGTGAGACAGTATGGAAAGCTTTGCTGAGGTACAAGAAGATTACATACATTCAAGATGTTTGAGACCTGAATGTCTTTGGGTTAGAAAATATGGCTTTCTAAGAAGCTGCTACTGCAAGTATAAATTATCTCAAAAGAAAATGCTTATGGGTAGTTGCCCTTGCCAGCTGTGGTGCAATTTGGGTTCCTTCTTAGAATATTTCCTCTCTGCTGCCAGGAATTCCATAGGCAGCCTTTGTAACAGATCTATTTCGTGGTATCTCTCATTTTGCCTTAGCTGAAAAGTTGTTTTCTGTTCTTTGATGGTTAGTCAGAAACTTTTTATTGTCTAGTTTTGGTTTTTTAAGGTAATTGTGGGGGTCTGGTTTTTTGTTTGCTTTGGATTTTTGTACTAAGTAAAGAGATTCTTACAATCAAATCTTCATTTGTCAGAAATCAAATGATCACTACTGACTTTAGGGGAGCTACTTTGTCTTACAAAACCAGGTGACATACTGCTTTATAATATTTCATTGATATTTTTGCTAATGAATTGAAGATAGAAACGTGATGCTGGAAGAGATGGGAAATGATTCTTTAGTCTGCATTTTGGTTTGACCAAGTATCTGTGTAGTTTTTCTGACCTGTGAATGCAAAATCTCTTTCTAAAACTCCTTTGGATAAGGAGAATTTACAATCTGTGTAGATTTCGTGTCCCATGGCTCACAGGATGCCCCTTCACGATTGGAAAGTTTTCTGCTTCTTCTTTGGCTCTGATTAAGTTATTTTCTCTATTCTCCAGAGTGCTCAAACCATGGAAAATGATTAGGCACTCTTCTAATTAAGACATTTTTTTATTTACTGGCAAAACTAGGAAATGTTTAAATATTCTGTATTGTACAACCTAGCTCTTTCAGCAGAGTGAGTACTCCATCTAAACGTTGCTAGCAATCCTTATTTGTGTGCTTTCTTCTCTTGAGTTTACCTGTAGAAAAGGAAAATGGATCCAGTGGAGAGTTCACTGTAGTATACAGCCACATACTTTTCCCATAGAAATCTGTCTTGTTCAGTGATCTGTTTGTTGGGGTTTTTTTCCCTAGAGTGACTCAGAGTGATGTAATGAATGATTTTTGTTGGTAATGCACCTACTCCATTCATCTAAGGAGCCAGGGAGTTTAGTGAATGGCTGCTAGGAAGAGAAATGCAGCCTTGTACCTAATGCTATTAAAGAACACTGGAGTGACAACTGAATTGTCTCCTGACCTCTTCCACAAAGTCATATTTTTCGTGGTACTTTTGCCCTCCTTTCTGGATACCTGGGACCTGTGAAGTGGAGGTGCTGACCACCTCCATAGACTACTGGAAGATGAAAGAGATGGAAACCTTCCACTCAAAGTCTATCTCTGCCCTGATAACTAGTGTGACTTTAGACATATCAGGGTTTCCATCTTTATTTTTATTTTCATTCCCATTTGGAGTTAAAGCAGATTTGTCACTGTAAAATTTCCCGCGGTCAAAAGTACACTAGGACCCCCTATGCAGATCTGTCAGAAATCTTTGAGCATAGGTTTCTTTCTAAGTGTCAGACTTTATTTCCTCAGTATTTGCTTGTTTTTAAGTGTATTTTGCATACATGTTTGTGCATAAAGCTTCCATCAGTTCCTGTCTCTTTACAGTTTAAGATTTTATCAGAAGGTATTTTAGACAAACAATAAATAATTCCTGCAGATAAGTATCTGATCCTGGGTATATATGATTTCTATCAGAGGGACTTGAGATATGCCTATTGATTGATTTGAAGGTATTTCAACTAGAGAGCTTCTACAACTTTTTTGAGCCCTGTAGTTAAGGACTAGACCATAATGTTCTGAGACTGTACATAAGAGCTTAGCTCTATTCAACAGAATAGCTAAACATCAGAAATAGATTTTTTCACAAGTTCTGAAATAAAATGTCTGCTGATGAAATATGAAATTCTATTAAAAATCCCCATGTCATTTAAAATCACATTTCTTTAGGTGTTTTGGAGTGAAGTGAGCATTTTATTTTATTTTTTTTACCAAAAGTCAGAAAACTCTTAAACCCTGAAAAAAATTCTCTCATGCAAATTTTTTTAGTGGAGGAATAATTCTAGCCTGCTCTCCTCAAAGCATGTACAGAGGGAAAGATATATTTTAAGGATGTCAGACTTCCTTCCAAATGATTGAAAGAACCTTGCTGCTCAAGTTTATATTGGGCAGCTTATGCCTGTCTGTATTTTGATAGCTTTTCATTTTTCAGAAGCAATTGGACAAAATCACTGCTATGCTGTAGTCTCAGATTTCCTTGATGCCTAAACATTGCAGCTTCAGGTTTGCTCTAATGGAGCCTTCTGCCTTTTTCACATAGCCATGTTCCTTGGAAGAGGAAAGCTAATACTTTCACTGGAAGGAAATAAATCCTGCAATCATTCTAGAGAATATGCTCCCACCCGCCATTTCATCTTGGGGAAAAAAAAACCCGGGAAAGCAAAACATTACCATAAATGGCCCAATTAATCTACCTATGTATCTGTCAAAGAGGCAGTAACGTCAGCAAAGATTCACAAGATAAAAAGAATTACCAATTACGGGAATCATCACCAACATTTTAGGCACTGGGCAAATGAGTTTAAAGAAATCTGTATTCCTCCTGTCTGTGCTCTTGCCCTGATGGTCACTCAGGACAGGGAACAGACTTTGTGCATGCAACAACTGATTCCTGGGTCACACAGTCTCAACTCACAATGTCAGCACCTATCTGAAAATGCACATGTTGATTACGTTATATTTACTGAGAATGACACTTACTTGAAAGTCACAATATTAATTTTAAAATACTGACATTTTCCTCCCTTTTTAAAAGAAAATAAGCCCCTTGTTGTAATTTTATTATTTGAATAGAAAACAATTAAAAAAGGTCAACAACTATATACATCATCTTTCTGTTTTACTGTAATATTTGCATAATTTTTCACAGGCTCTTGCATTCTGCCATGCCACATTTTCATTGTCTACAAAAATTTCCTTATCTTTCCAGTCTGATTCAGAAGGTAGTGACAGACAGAACTGAAAGGCTCACAAAAAGGAACAATTGAATGTATAAAAATCAAGTCTGTTCCATGAGCTAGTGTAAGCACACATAGTTCCTTTCAGAACCACCATGCCTATGAAAAGTTATCACACCAAAACACTGCTGGACGATAATTCAAATTCAGAACTGTGCACTACTGGAGTTTTCAGCCCCCTGGGGCTCAGATAACACATGAATGGGTGGGCTAAGATTTTTGAAGATTTGTAAAATACTCAGAAAAATAACAGCCTCTAGATCCTAGCTAAGATTTGAACACAAAAATAGTTGAGCAAGGTCATAAGAGCTTGTGCTTTTTGTAAAATTATCATTTTATACCCAACAGAGAAGAAAACACAGTTGAACTTAAAGCTGTGTATTTACCTGTGGCTCCTCATGCAATGATCTCTGCTCACTAAGAGAATGGGAAAACTATGGGACAGAAAAATCATCAAAAGATAATTTGTGTTTCCTTTGAAAATTCCTGAAGTCTCTATTTTCTGCATGTATCTCAGCAACCCACCTTGCTAATTTTAAATGGTATTACTTCACTTCCTCACAAGCTAATAGCGAATTTAGACCCTAATATTGCTGTCAGTTCTCCATCCTCCACTGTGTCCGCTGTTCTGTCTTCTTTCTATTCCTCTTAAATTTTTTCCACCTACTCCTTTTCCACCTCCTCATGTCTCAATTTCACCATCAGCAAATATTGTCTGTGGGCAATTGTTCAAGGGTTTAATATTCACACAACTTCTTTAGTTTGTTATTGTTAGAGTACAAAAAGACTGGTAGGACTTTCTCTAGAACAGGAAATGCTAAGTGCACATTTACTTTAATTTCTAAAAATACATAACTTTAAAAATACTTATTTTGTAATCTGGAACCCTAATGGGTTCTGCACGTGAGTAAAAAAATTTCTCCAGAAATCAGAAAGCAACCATTATTTATTTCCAGTGTTTCTTTTTCCATTTAATCTCCTTGTGACTCTGTATTTTTCTTCAAATTGTCCATAGGTTTGAATTCTCTGCGCTCAGAAAAGTCTAGAACTTCGTGAAGTTTGAGGAGAGCTGCAAGAGTAGCAGTGCGTTCTAGAACCACCAAAACAGCACATGCAGGGGAAAAAGTGAATATATTTGTTTAAAATTACTGGACAAATAATGGACTGCATTCAATTGGTTCTTATTCTGGTTAGAAGAATATATTAATCACTATCAAAGAGACAAGTAAAGCTTGTTGGAAATGAGCCTTTCTCTTTCCTTTGAGCAGACATATGAAGATAAATACCTTAAGCAAACTTTGAGTAACTGCAAAGTTTTTCCTTTTATATGATTTCCTTTGTACAGAGAGGATAAAACTCAGAATGAAGAAGTTTGCCTTGGAGTTGTTAACAGACATAATCAAATGTATTTTCTTATAAAAAGCACTATTTCATAGCTAGATTGACTCTATCAGCCACCCTGAACTTCAGCCTTTCCACCGACTTGCTTTATGGGAAGTATTAATTAAGCTAACCAGGTGCTGTGCCCAAAATGATAAAATGAAGCCAGCATTTTTGAAACTGGAGGAAATAGGGCAATATTTTTGCCACCATGGTTTTTCTGTAAATGCAATGGGTAGGGTTTGCATCTGGGTGGCTGCTCTCTTTTCATTTAATTTGAGCTGGAACCTGAGCTGACACCTATTGTGTAGTGCTGTCCTTTCATCATACTAACCCAGTCTTAGGAACCCAGAAAAGAACAATAAGAAACATGGTAGCGTTGTTAATCCATCACGGATTAATGGCATCCACAGCACATCAGCATCTCAAATGATGCACACAGTCCTGCATCCCCACCTTAAGAAATGTATGGTAGGCCTGGGAGATGATTACAAGAAGGGCAACAAGGATGGTAAGAGGTATGGGACAGCCCTCATGAAGACTTGACTAAAAAGGACTTTGTCAGTCAGAAAAAGAGATAGGAAGAAATGTTATGCATATTTATAAAACCTGTATCACAGAGTGAGATGAGGAGAAAAACAGTTTACTGCCTCTCAATATGAAAATGAGAGAGAATCACATTTAATTAACAGGTGATGCATTCAAAACCAACAGATGGATGTGGCCTGTGGCACAGCTCATAGCTAAGCTTGGGACTGTGTGCAGTTTCAGAAAGAGAGCTGAGAAACTAGTGGGAAAAAACCAGCCCTTTGAGCCTCTCCTACATAAACAACCACCTACAGCTCAGCCAAGAACCACTGAAGACCTGGGGACACTTCTGGGGAAATTTTGTTTCATGTTTTCATCCTTTCTTTATACTTACCTCAATATCAGCAGTGGGCAGTGGTCTTGTGAAATATCAGGGGACAATCCTGCTGATGTCCCATAGCTTTTTACAATTTTAGAATTTCACAGATTTTCCCAGCTCTGGTTTTTGTAGGTTGTTATTTCCTTGGTGGTCAGTCTTCTTGCTGATAATTAAACCCACAGTTTTCTGTTAGTTCCTTCTTCTCGCTGGAATTAACTACCTTTATATCAGTGTTTGACATCCAGTCAGATGATGTTGTTTGGCTTAATAATTTGTTTACATGAAGTTCACTGAAGACACTAAGGTAATATGCCAGTGTGCACCAAAATTGCATTATAAGTGAGAGATGTAGAATGTAAAAATCTAAAAATTGTATAAAAATATTTTTCAAGATTGTGCTATAAGAAGTGTTTTTCATTGTTTTAGATTTTTTTCAAAAGCATATTTAGGGAGAATAAATATAGAGATTTTTTTAATTCAGAAGTTTTTATAAATAATATTAAAAACAAATATGGGAATTATATTTTGGGTAAACTTATACAGTTTTGGTTGAGAAAAAGCAGTATTTAATTTATTTTTTTTTTTCAGCTAGAGAACTGCAAGATCCATTTTTCCCACAGTACTCTGTAAGATTAACCAGAACAGACAATTTAAGAATTTAATTTCCATTTTCTGTCAAACTAATTTAAACAATTAATATAGAAGAGAGATTTTTATTCCTTAACTGGCATTACCCTCCACCACAGATTACTGCCAACAAACTCCATTGTGTTTTCTCACTCTGTATGTCATTACTTTAGGAACACTTATTAATTCAGAGTGATTCAGTAATTCAATGAATATCAACATTACTTTGTATTTTCATCAAAGTATTTTAAGCAATAACTAACCTGCTCTCCTGAGCATACAGGATTTTTTCGTGTAAGCCAGGAGATGATGATAGCTGGAAGTAGATACATCTGTATTTCAAATCAAGGACCTACATTTGGCATCACATTATGTTTGCTGTACAGTAAGTCAGTTGACCTCAGTGACTGTAAATAAGGTGATATTAAGAACAAAACAATATGAGACAATATAAGGTAAGCCTCATGAAACCTTTTTATCTCAGACAATTCTTCTCAAAATCAAGAAAAAATTTGTTTCATTGACTTATTTTACTGTTGTTTTGTTGCTTTGGTTTTGGGGTTTTGAGTTAGAGAAACATGTTTCTGAAAGACTTTTGGGGTGGGGTTTTTTATGTTTGTTCATGTTGCATTTTTTTTTCAATTCTAAAGACCCCAGTAAAATAAAATTTTAATATTTTACCCTCTTGATCCCTTCCAACAAAGACAGAAATTGTTGCAAAATAAAGAGCAAGTGTAAAGAAGAACTTACAGTGTGGGTACCTGGAAAGAAGAATTTACAGTAAAATTTCATTAAAAGGATAACATCTGTGTAATATAGGCTGGAAATAGTCTGTAATTGCTTCTAGGGACTATGACTTATGAATATTCTCTACTGAGAGCTCTGGTTATTTCTGGGTCAATTTCTGCTTTCAGTCCCAAACGGGCAGATTCAAAACAAATGTGCCAGCTAGATGCTTAGAAAAAATTTCAGCATTTTGTTCTTTGCAAACTTCTGCACTAACTTCATCAGCAGAAAGGAAATACAACTGCATTGTACCTCTTGCGCTTGAGAAAGGGGAAGAGAGAGATTTGTAAAGGTCCTGTGGCTGAGTACTTAGCTGTGGTCCCTTGCTTCAAACCCTTGCTCTGAAGAGAATTGTCTTTCAGCTTCCCAGTCTCTTCATGAATATGAGATTCAGTTTTATATTTTTGTACTCATGATATGAAAACCATAGCATATCCTAGCATGTAGAGTATGAAAACCCTAGCATGTCATAACTTTTTTCATGGAATCTAAGTTTTGGATCCTTCTATTTAAATGAACTACAAACTACCTTTTCTTTTATTGTATTTTTATTTAGTCACATTAATTTTAACAGCTGGAATAGGTTCCCCAGGGAAGTGGTCACAGTACCAAGCCTGCTAGAATTCAAGAAGTATTTGGAGAATGCTCTCAGGCACATGGAGTGATTCTTGGGGCTGGCCTGTGAAGAACCAAGAGTTGGATTTGATGATCCTTGTGAATTCCTTCCACCTCAGGATATTCTATGAGTCTATGAACTCACTCAAACATATGTGCTACTTTTTTTGTAATGGGCAGCTGGTTTATCTAGGTGTTTCAATTGCTTGATATTCAAAAAAGTATAAACAGTGATTAATTTTGCCTGGTATTTAAAAAAAATCCCTCAACATTATAGTACAAAGCATTAAAATTAACATGATCCATTTTTTTATTACCATCCAGTCACAATAATGGAGAATATATGTATCATACTTTGCAAAATTGGAAGGGATTTTGGGAAACTTCTTTTGACAGATCACAGATCACTTTCTTTTAAGATGAAAATGAATGAACGAGTGAATGAATGAATGAATGAATGAATGAATGAAAAATTCATCTCTCCTTGCATACTTGCATATACACATTTGTGTGTGTGCATATGTGCATATAAATGTATATGTATATGAAATAACTCCCCATCACATGTCAAAAGTGGTCTGAAATGTTAATATAGATATGAAGAAATTATCCTAATCAAAATGAATCAAAGAGAAAGAAACCTGGAAGAAAAGTCTACTTACCCTACTCATCAAGACAGCAAAACATTTGGGATTGCTAGCAAGCCTTATGGATGATTCCTGCAGCCAAGGAAATGTGCCTGGGTCAGAGCAGAGGGATGCAGGCAGCACTGTTGAGGCTGAGGGGTGAGGACCCACCTGCTTGCTGTCCGATCATACAGATTTCACTGTCCCCAATCTGTTACTGTGCATCCATAACAGGCTTATGGAACTTTGAAGAGATATTATTTCTGTGGATCTTTATGAATGCTTAGTGCAACTGCTGTTGGTCGTCATAGGTGATCTTTAGACATGTGGACTTAATAACTTTGTTATTGGTGACAGGACTGTGCTTTTTGCTGTATTTCACGATGTACCTTTTTGATGATAGTTTCCTTGCAACACCTACAGGTTACTTACTCACAAGCTGTAAATTCTTCATGAACAGTGGCAGAACAGGCCTTCAGGTAAATGTTCAGATAGGAAAGAAAGATTAGGAAATGAGATCAATCGTCCATCAGCAGCAGAGGTCAGCAGCCCTGTTTCTCCCTGGTACCAAAGACAGCCCTCAGGCTGGGAGCTGGTCATGGAGGAAGGATGTTTCTTCTCCTCTGCACCAGGGCCTCATGCTCAAAGGTGAGTGCTCTGTGCTCAGCTGCAGAGCTTGGTGCCATTGTTGTAGTCTTATTGCACCAAAAAGCTCTCTCACGTCTTGCAGTACTTGGCAGGCTCCTGGTATCAAGGGATACACACCCCTGCAGACCCATATTCCCTCACAGTGCTCCGCTCATCTCCTAAACTTTGCCAAACAAAAACATCCACTCTGCTGTGAATATAGGACAGACCCTTACCTGAACTAAATGAAAATGTCCGTATTTGATTACACATTATCATTAAAATAATAGCTGCAGACATACGTATTTTCTTCCAAATCTGAAAGGTATTTGCAAAATGTGCTTATTTTCATTTATATAAAAGAAAGAAAAAAAATTCTTTAGAAGACTAGATACAATTTTAGGGGTTTTTTCTTTTCTTTTTTTTTTTCCTTTTTCCTTTCTCTTTCTTTTATCTTCCTGAATCTCATGGTCATGTGAGTTATTGTTACAATGGGTCATGTCAGCAACATCCTTTATTTTAGCTTTTAAAAAAGTCTCGTTACCGTGGCAACTGCCATATCACCTCCTTGAAATAACATGTACAATATAGAATTTGATCTTTTGCACTGTAAAATATTCAAGGAAAAATGTTCAGTGTTAAGCACTTTTTTTTTTCAAATTTTAATGAGATTTCAATGATATTTTTAATTATCTATCTGCTTTTCCCATTTAAAATACTTTTATAAAGAAAACAAATGAGTGCACCAAGATGTGCATCCATTCCTACTGACTCATTCAAATAATAGCAGAACTGACAGTACACATTGTTAGAAATATGTGACAGCACACATATTAGAAAAGTTGTATGAATTATTTGCTTAAGTCATTGCACTCCGCTTACTTCATTTCCCTCAAATATCTCAGACAATAGAGTCATTAAGCTAAGTCAGACAGAAAGGTTTTCCCTCATCTCACATTTCTATAAATTATTTTGTTTAAAAATTTTTAGATTTTAAGACCAGAAGAAATCATTGTGATAATTTAGTCTGGTGTCTTGCATTGCACAAGTCATGGTATTTCATCCAGCAGTCACTCAGCAAGCCACATATATCTTGCTGAACTTTTAGGAACATATCCTCACTAACCATGCTTGTGCAGCAAATGGTTAAAAGCAAACATCCAGGCTGGGATCGTTTTTTATTGCTCCTGGGGTGAAGGCAAAATATGTATCCCATAGGTTGCAAGCTTTGCCTTGTTCTGTACTTTCTCAGGTCTGGCCTTTGGAGTAACTTACTGTGTTGTGATTATGTGTTTCAGCTTCTGAAGGTGTAAGAGACTTAAAGATCGCAATTGCCTCAAACACTGTTAAGATCACATAGTCAGATATTAAACAGAAGGTCACATAAACTTTCTGGCTTCGAACTGTCCCGAGGACAGAGGTTGGCAATGCCTCAACAGCAACAGCAAAATAGATTTTCACTCAAAAATTCACATTTTAAAAAATGCACTAAATAATGTGAAATGTCTAGCAAAACATTTTGTTCCATAAGTTATGATTTTCCCATTCCTGTTTCTGGAGTTGCCAACAGTGAAACCGCTCCCTCCCCAGGACACACTCGTGGTTCTTTGCCCAAGTCTGTTCACTCTTAAACCAAATTGATTTCCTGTCAGTCAATAAGCTGCCAGTTATGTCTTTCAAAATCTCTGCAGACTGTACAAGCCGTCTAGAAATTACTACTATTACTGAGGATGTGCTGGCAATTTTATACTAGTAAGATTTATCAAGACAGCAAACATATATTTTTCCAGGAGTATATAATCCTTTTCTTTCCTAGTTGAGTCAGAAAGTCGGCAACAATATTTGGCGAACTTGCATAATGAACACTTCAGTGCAAATTTTCGTGGTCAGATTTCAAAGGAGAGATTGCTGGCATAGCAAATACTAGGAAAAATATTTCTGTGAAAACATCTGTCCTGGTTTTTCTTTGAAAAATGGAAATCCAAGAATTTTCTATGATATCTTTTGATTTTTTTCCCTATCTGTGAGACATTTTCTTCTTTCTTCTCATTTTTACTGAATAATTTTGAAAAGAATGAGATTTATACCTACAAATTTGCATTTTTATGTTATTTACATGCATCACAGAAAAAAAGCTGGTCTTGAATCTTTTTCTTCTGACAGGTGGCATAAGTCTGCTAAATTCAGAGAAGCTACACAGTTGGAGTTCCAAGTTAAATGAGAAGAAATCCAGCTGTTTCTAGGAAATTTGAGAACACTGGGGGGAGTGTGTTTCTACATTTTAAAACAATCACTTTTATGGATTTTAATACTTTCTATTTATTAGAGAAAATAATCAAAAGAAAAATATCTGTTCATTGCTTCAAGCCTGGGTTTTCTAAACGTGGCCGAAGCTATTAAGGGTGAACTTAATGCTAATAAGAAATGTACATCTTTCAGGATTGTTTTGCTGGGCTCTGTGCATAGTTACAGGAATTTTGTAAAAAGTTGCACTTTATAGAAAGCCAAACTTGGCACTCAGTTAATTCGTGCTTGGACAAAGTAACTTTTCCACTTGTTTGAAGCAACGAAACAAGAGAGAGAAAATGCGTTGTGCTAGCAGTGTGGCAGGAGACAAACTTCTAATAATGGGAAATAGTGAAACAAGCCAAATCACATTGTTTCTCTTCTCCAGACTCTTGAAAATAGGTATCATATGTCTGATATTACAAACTCTGAGCTTCGGGGGAGCTGGGATTGGTTTAGTACTAGTAAGTGAAAAATACAGTCTAAGATTGACTAGGTTTTAAAATTTCCTTCTCAGGAGTAGGCCCTGTTAGACCCCTAAAATGATTAGCTAAAATTCCTCCAGTTTCAAACTCCAGAAAAATGAGCAGATCTTAAATTGACTGCTATAATCCCAGTAGAAGATCATGCTTATAAAGATTTTACTCCCCCAGTCCTCCAAAAATGGAAATTTTAATTTTGGTAAATAAATAATAAAGAACATCATACATATTCTTTTTTTTCCCCATTTGGAAGAAGACATTGTTTTAATTTAAAATTTGTTTTCTACTTCTCTGGGGCTAAAAGATTATGAAATCACAGTTACGTTTGCAAAATGGTATATATTAAACACTTTTTCTGGAGTTGCCTTTTTAGAAGTAAATATCTACGAATCTCCCCTATGTGAGGTATAGACAATATGGGAACAGCCATTGAATTCACTTGGAATACACATTACACATCATCTAAGAGTTCCTTGCAGGTATTTCAAAAGAAAATACATGGTTAGGATCACGATATATATTTATCAGGAATATATAACTATGGTCACTTTATATGTAGACAAAGTAACCTGCTATAACCAAGGAAAGGCAGTTCATGTTTCAGTGAAATTTGCAGTCTGTCATACATTTTCCAGTAACCAGCGGAGATTGGGAAGTGCAATGATTTTCAACCATGCCATGGATATCTGTCCTGGTGCGCAAAATGCTGGAAACTGACATGAAATTTAGCCAAGCTGGTAGGCTGCATGATAAGTAAATGTGCCGGGATTTTCTCCAGTAAGCCCGTGTTGCATCAATTCATTTACATCTTTATATTGCATCTTATTTGCAGGGTGACATGCCTGGGCATCATAAGGTCTAGTATCACTGCCCAGCTTTGTGCCCTTAGAAAAATCCTGTCTTTACTGTCCCTTCTACACCACCTGGATGCAAAGCTGAATGTCTCTTAGATAACCAAATACTGACAGTGCATGGTTATGTTTACAATAGTTGCATAGCTAAAGAAAGCAGCATGATTCAGGAGAGCTGAGTATTTAAAATGATCCAGCACCTGAATTTCAAATTTGCCATCTTTCCAATTCTGAGTTAGTCTAGGTAATTTTGAAATCTATTGTGCCATTTTCTGGAGTATAACAAACAAATTAAATAATACCAGAGCTGTCAAATCTCGTGGGGTGTGAATACTGTAATAAAAGGTAATCTTTTTTAGTAAAAAAAAATAATTAAATTATGTATTCATAGAAGAGACGCATAAGTATAGAGATAAAATAGAACAAAGCATTACATGAAGTGCAAATTGTCAAAACATACCTCATAATAACCTTATTATTTAATAGTAGCTGTAGCAGCTGCAGTCCTTCTTAACGTACTGTTTAAAGCAGACTTTATTATAACAACAAAAAAAAAATTTCTCATCAGCATTAAAAATTAGTCAAATAAGACACTTGGATGTTTCCTGCACATTTCTTGCATAAGTATCAGAAGGAACTGCTTTCCCTCAAAAGCAAGAAGAGATTAAGGAGCCTAAAACATCTGTCCTCGCCTCTTTGTCACAGCTATCACTTTTTTTCCATGTATTATGTACATTTTGCTTCCATGTGTTGCGTACAATTTTGCTTTGAAACCTGGCAGCCCCAATTAAATGTAATCACTTTTGTGTTTTTGAGCTTTCCTTGCTGTGCAAACTCAGAAGTCCTGGGAAAGGACGTTGCAAAAGCCTGGTCCCAGCAGCAGGTATTGAAACTGAGCAGTATGAGGAAGCTGGATTTGGGTGAATGTGAAAGGCAGAAAAGGGAATTGGAATGCCAGGAGGTGAGAATTCCTTAGACAGACGTTGGGACATTCAAGATCTTGACAAAAAAATGGAGAGGACTGAATACTTCTAGCAGTAGTAGCACAAAATCATCAGTGTAAGGATATTACTGTTATTGGGCAGTTTATTGAGGCTCCCATGCTGGGTGTGGCCCCTTAGGTGGTGGGCTGTGGCTGGTGCAAATAAACAATATCCAAGTGTTTGGTAAATGGGTAATCTAAATTTCTGACTCCTGGAGAATGTGGAAGGCAGAGCCCAGGGAGATTAGGACGAGTCTCCAGTGGAAAGGTGGAGTGCTGTG
Source organism: Ptilonorhynchus violaceus (assembly GCA_013397565.1). Lineage (NCBI taxonomy): Eukaryota > Metazoa > Chordata > Aves > Passeriformes > Ptilonorhynchidae > Ptilonorhynchus > Ptilonorhynchus violaceus. The sequence goes on from VZRJ01008142.1 coordinate 193,985, forward strand.
GACCACTACTACCATAGCATCGACTGGGTTTCCATCCTTGTGCTTCCCCAGGGAGCACGTCCTGTGGGTAGCTGGTGAGCAGCTCCGGAGAGCTTGAAAACTGTGCAGCCTGGGATAGAAATAGTGAAACTTGTTGGTGGATGGTTGTGGTTTAACCTGGCAGGCAGCTAACCACCATATGGTACGGAATATCCCTTTGGCTACTTAGGGTCGGCTGTCCCAGCTGTGTCCCCTCCCAACTCCTCATGCACCTCCAGCCTCCTCGCTGATGGGTCATCATGAGAAGCTGAAAAGTCTTTGACTCAGTGTAGGAACTGGTCAGCAACAACACAAACATCACTGTTTTACGAAAATTGTTCTCATTATAAATTCAAAATACATCACTTTACCAGCTAGCAGAAAGAAAATTAACTTTATCCCAGCTGAAATGAGGACATGGATATAAGGATAATGGGGCTTCAACATGTGTTCTTGTTCCTAAGGTTCAAAGGGACACATTCCGTTTAATCAATAAACTCCTGAGATCTGAATCCCTTGTAATGTTTTCATTTTTGGGCATGGCATGACTTTGATTCAACCATGGACTCAAAATAGAGTTGTGTTGTTGCATTTGGATATGTGGGAAATGTCAATGTGGCATAATATAATATCATGTAGGGATTTCATAAATCGCTTGGCTTGCTGAAGCAGTCTTGCAGCTTTTGCTCAGTACTGTGTGCAGACTGATTCACATTTCTCCTTAAACAGTGAGGGCTTGGAAGAGTAATAATGAAAGCAAGTACCTAAAAGAAGCATAAGTGCTAGGATCAATCTTGGCTCCTCCAGTGTGGTAGCCAAATACCTCAAAAGCAGATGATGCACTGCTAAACAGATTTGGATATTTCTGGAAATGCAAAATAATGGGAAATAGAGAAATCTAAAGCAAATACAAGCCAATAAGATTGGTGTCATAGATAACTAGAGGAATGTTAAGATCCATTTATTATTATTATTAGAGAGATGCCTCTGCCCAAATTAAAGTGCAAGTAAGACCATATGCTGAAGTCAATAGTAGGGATTTTATTTAACAGCAAATGTGAGAAAGAAATTGGAAAGAGAAGGGAGGGAGAGAAAGAGAGCGATGGAGAGACAGATTAAATAGAAAGATATCACCACTCCATGGATTCCCGATGGCATCCTGTTGGTCCTCTTCTGGTCTTCCTTTGGTGACCCTAACAGTGTTTAACACAATTACGGTTTTAAGTCTCTTACACGGTGGTGTGTTTGAATTTGAGGTTCTCCTACCCCACATATAGTATTAAAAGACAAGTGGAGCTAGATGACAGTGAAACAAATGTCTGAAAGCTGTTTCTTGTGTAAACAACCGTAAAACTTCTCTGAGCTGCAGTGGTAAAAGATTGGTTGCAAAAGGAAATAAGTTGATTATTATAGCCACGGAAAACTATACAGACTAGGATTCACAGGAACATCAACCTCAGTTGACTAATAAAGAAAATATTCAGATCAGGGAATAACAGAAAGAGAAATTTGGATAAGGGCCCAAACCAGAAGCCCCATTAGAGAAGGGAAATATCATCTGTGATGATTGCTGGTATTAAAAAAAAACCCAAACAAACAAACAGGGCATTGAAATGAAAAAAAAAATGAAAAAAAAAGATGATTCAGTGCACAAATTGAGGATCAAGACAAAAGGAGGAAAATTAAATTGAAACTTCAGAACCTAAAAGACTTTTCTACCTCCCTTTAAACTAATATTATAGAAATATAATGTCATGTAATGTAGACATTATTACAGCAATTATGCACCCACCACCAGTCTGAAAACCTGACAAGAAAGAAAAGACTGACTGCAAGGCACCAAGAAACCTTATTGTAATATAAAGATGCAAACACTTCCTCCTTACTGTTTTGTTGTTCTGAAGGGGTACGATGAACACATTGTTAGATAAAATTACACTTACTACTACTACTCAATCCAAAATCCTGTGTGGTATCTCATTCCAGGAAAAGAAGGGAAAAGAGAAATCCAATATGTATTTTTCTGAAATGCCATCAATAAGATTGAAAAGAAGTTCATTCTTTCCAGAATTTAGAATGCCTTCTTTGTCATGACAAGGAGTTTCTTGTTTGTCTGAGACCGTGTTGCCAAACAATGCTGGTTGCTAAGACCAAATACTGTTCTAGGAGTCTATTACAGAGGGTTTGTTAAAATTGTAGGGATGTTTTTCTCTTAGAAAAATTATTGAAACCTTAGGAAGATTCACTACAGTCAGACAAACTCATCAGGAATGCACAGTGATGTAACTTATCACGGTACAGGACCTTACAGGCATGAGCTGTTTCTGAAGACATCAGGTATAGGCTTTGGTAACATGCCTGGAAACAGAGGACTTTTTTCCCCTTCCCAAGTGGAATTATGACAGCTCTTCTGATTCCAGAAGGGTGGAATAATCTACAATCAGTAATCACTTGTTTCACAGGTGCTAACACTGATTTTGTCATTTAGCTTACAGAATATTTTTGATGGAAAGAAGAGTCTGTGATGGCTACATTTGGCCTTGTCTTGTCATGGTCAATAGTACTTTACTTACCAACTTTTCAAAGCAAAATTAATTTCATTATTAATTCATTGTTAGAAGAAAAAGACTAAGTCTGTTCTTGATTAACATGAAAACTGTGTATTAAAAAAAAAATAAGATCAAGTGTTGTCATATTGCTAACATTTCTCGTTTGTAGTTTTTCATATGCATCTTTTTCTTCATCTAGGAAACTTCAAGAATTTTAAGGACAGCTATTAATACAATCCTTATGAGGCAGGAGAATGTTGTATTTTACTTTTAGATAGCAAACCTAGACATGAGGGATGAAAGTAACTATTCCAAATCCCAACTGGCAGCCATTGACAGCTTTAGAGTAAAGATTTTAATAATCTTTAATAATCTGCCTTCTCAAGAGTCATTGAAATAATTATCTTTTTATACAGCTAGCCTTCAATTGAACAGTCACTTACTGGGTGGCTATGATCATATCTAGTAAGTAAATGACAAATAAATGTGTTGTCATTTTTAGTCTGGAAGATCACAAAGTCAAGTACATGAGATAACACCCAATCCAATTATTTCCACTGCATAATTTAAGAAAAGCCTCTGGATTTAGTTTCCTTCTGTGTTGGTGTCTCTGATTTATGCTTTTGGTGCAAGGTACTCCATTCCTCATGGGATCCTGTGGCAGACATTTGAAATTCCCAGGACCACTTCCGATCTACCTAAAGGAATCCCATTCTGGGGTCATGACTATAGGTTTTCTCTGAAGAGGAGCCTTGGTGTGGTTGCTTAGGAACCAGACAAAGAGATTCGAGGGAGAAAGAAGGTGTAATGGTAATGAATGAAAATATAATCTGTGTCAACATCTGACTCATACGGGTAACTGGAAGAGGCTTTGTGACTGTGTACACTTGATAAAATTATATTTTCATTTCTGTAAATTCATTCTTGTCAGATGAGTCTTAACTCCCTTAATTATAATTTAGTTGTAAATTATGCATCTATTCACAAAATCTGGTTAGAGTTTGTATGTATTATCTGAGGGAATCAGAAATTAAGAAATTCTTTCTGAGAAAAAACAAGTTAATGGGAATTGAAGCTTTATTTGTAACTTTGTTTATAGAGTTGTACTTGGGCAACATTTGTCGTGGGATCTGTGTTTACCGTCAGGTATGATAGATTAAGGCTGATGATCTCAGAACCACATAAATAAACTTCTGGCTTAATTGCTGCACCGAGCTATCCATGGCTGGAGGGTGCTTGTGATTCAGCCCCCAGCTGTCTCCTCTGTGAATGAACACACACCAGCTGTGCGGCGAACGTCAGCGTAGGTGATACAATGCAGTGCAGCGCACCGAAGATACCTCAGACCTTTTGTACCTACATACAAACAGGCTGGCGGCACGATGTGCTGCTCACTGGATGTGTAACAGATGTAACCTGCACAGACCAGGACAAAAGGTGGGTGCTGGTGGGCTGCTGAGCTGCCATCTGCCTGCCGCCCCCAGCTGCATCAGCACTGCACCTGCTCGTCCTCTAAAACTTGTATTCCGCTCATCCTGTTTACTGTGGAGATGTCATTCCTGAAGTGAACCTCTGCAAGGCCAAAAAGTGAAATAAAGCCCATAGCTACACCTGCCAATGAATGCAGTCTCACCTGGGAGTGCACCTGGCATTCCATGTTTCCAGTGGCACTGTCGGGACGCTGCTCTTCACCCTGCAAAACCAGGGTGGTTTTGGAGATAACTTGCTCTGATTCTTATTTATGACAAACATGTTTCAAACATTGTAAGGTCAGCATGATTCAGCTGCTCCATGCTAAATGCCTCTTCATATCCACAGACCTGTGTGAAAGGTTTTAGGCTGTCCTGCTATGTCTACCCCAGCAAAGACACTAAAGCTGATAGTGAAATCCTTGTGGAAGTGTTGCACAATAAAAGGCTGCCTGTCCTGGCCCTGGACACAACTTACTTTCCCCAGCAACCTCTGCTCTGTGATCCACTGTGCTGTTCAGATTTCTACAGATGTTTCCAAATGTGGAAGTGTTTTGAGAACAGAGGTTTGGTTCCTTACAGTAAGTGTTACACTGACCATGTCATAGAATTACAGAATGACTGACATTGAAGGGTTCTCTGGAGGTCATCTGAGCCAATCCCCCTGCTCAAACAGGGCCACCTACAGCTGGTTGCTCTTTTCAGCTGCAAGCTTTACTTACTAACCAATTTCTTTTCCTTACTTTAGTTCCCACTTTCCTGCAAATTTAAGGACCCCAAATTCTTCACTTCTGGCTACTTTCTCTCTGCTGGAGGTTTTATATATTTTTATTCTTATCTAGGCTTTTATAAACATATCTTTGTCTTTTAGACTTTTCCTTTTTGGTAAGATATACTTCCTTCAGTTTCCTTATCCAGATTCTAGGACAAGCCATGATTTGAATCAGCGTTACCAGCATCTCTCTGGCTTTTTCAAAATGAAGTTTTGCCTTATTCACTTCAATATATCTGTTCACACCATTTTCAATGTGTTCCTATAATTTTTATTCATTCAAACATACATTTTACACATAACAAAATGATTAATGTATATATTCACAACTGTCCTAACTCTTGTTCCTATTTGCAAGTTTTGGCCCACTCCCATCATCCCTGTTTGTTTTTCTTTCTGGGTTTGCAAACAAAGCTGCTGTCTCCTGTAGTGTCTGTGTCTTCAACTCCCTTCTGAATTAATTTCTGTCTTCAGCTGCTGACAGTCAGTTCCTCTCACCTCCTTTTCTGAGGCTTCTGCATTCATTAATATTTAGTATTGCCTTTGATCCCAGGGTCTCCTGTCAGCTTGAGTAAAGCCAGGCAAAAAAAAAAAAAAAAGCCATCAATGAATCCTACCTCACTGTGTTCCCTTAAGGAGACCTCACTATTGCATCTCCTTTCCCTTAACTGCATTGTTTCTTTCAATACATTTCATTTAATTATTGGGATAATTTCAAACACATAAAGTAAGGAACATCAGAAAGTTATAAAATAGAATTGTGTCTCCATTCCCAAAGCCAAATAATAGCAGAAAAGATCTGCACATTACTGTAAACTAGCTTTAAGCAAAAAGGAATAAACTAAAATGCAATTATTCATGACATTTCATTTCTTGGGAGTTTTTTCTATGTGTCATTTTACTATTCATGCAGATAAACTTATTCATCTATGAAAGGACACTTAATGGCAAACAAACAGATGTTTCATGTCTTGCTATAAAACATAACAATTTCAGTCAGTAATATGTGAAAGTGGAGACTGTTACGACCCGCCCCCACAAAGGTGAGGGTAACCCAGGTTGTTGTTAATAGATCCTTTGGGGTAGATTAGAGTGAAACGACACTGACAGATTGGTGTTAGTAAATATACGTATGTAGGGTTCATTTCAGAACAATTTGGTTGCAATGCAAAGCAGGTATGTAGCCATTTTGGTTATTATTATATATAGCAATATGACAATATGAAAGCATAAAAATATTACTTAAGAAAATGTATAAGGACAAGAAAGAAATAAAGAGAAAGAAAGGATAAGAGTAGAACAATACTTAATCACCACCCAGGGATCTACGATAAGGCTTGATTGTTGCAGCTTAGATGTTCATGGGTTGAAGTGATGATTGCCATCTTGATCCATCTGGTGTGGGGGAAAAAGCCTACAAAACACAAAGTCCAATGGGTTAAAATATGCTCAGGCTCAGGTAGGAACATCCCGATACCTCCCATGTGTGGGGGTGGGGGGTGGGATGGATCTTTCAGTCCCTTGATGGAACAACTCAGAAATGAGTCTGGGGGTGCTTTGAGGGCCTTTGGTGGTTTTTGACACCTTCTAAGACATGACAGCTGCCTCTCATGTCAGTGCAGTTGAGCCAGTTATGCCCCATCAGACCTGCCCCAGGGTGGGGGAAGAGGGGGAGTTTTACTACTGAGAGAGTTGTGTAAGGGAGGACAATTACCATGATAAAAAGCACCATCCCACCTTGCACCATCCTCAAACACTAGCTTGTAGCCTCCAGGTGCTGATAGTTCACCCCTCAGACCATATTATAGAGGTTTGCCATTACACACCCAAATACTCACCTCCTCCTCCTTGGAGGTGCAAACTTGGCCCCAGCAAATGAGTCTGTGGGTTATGGCCTTCCCCCCACCCCGGACCCAGCCAGAGCCGAGTTTCATCACATCTGCTGAGAACGGCTTTCTTTGTGGATACATTCTTCTCTCCCAAGCTTGTTTACTTATCTTTAGACCTATTTGGACAATAATACCATCTTTATTTTATCTCAGGTTACCATCACTTGCCTTAACTCACAGTCCAGTTTCCCTCAGGAACCATATTCAGGGAGGGGTGGGCTGTGGTGGTCGCAGATGAGCAGTTGCTTCTTTGCATAGTTTGCTACTGTGGACAAAATTCCTTTGGTGATTTGAAGAATGTTTAAGTCATTAACCATAACGTTTCAGTCTCTCACAGAGGCAAACCCATAAACATGAATTCTGTAATTTGCATAGCTCTAGGATTTTGCATGTGGCTTAAGGATACATGAACAACCCTATTAACTTCATAGAGGCCCTAAACAGACATGAAACCCCATGTTGGGTCCTTTGACAAGATCCAGGTATTCAGAAATAGCATCACCAAGTACCAGAGACATTTTTTTTTCTTTTTTTTTCTGTTATGTGATCAGTGTATTTTGTACAAAATATGTTTTAATACATGGATTTTCTTTGCGAACTTTGTCTGAAATTTATCCCAGGAGATAAAAGTGTATAGCATTATTTGTCACATTATGTGTTTGGTACAAACAGTTTAAAATTAAAGACATATTTATTGTAAGTACTGAAGCGATGAATTAGATGTTGCATGTTTCATCTATACTTGTCATGATGCTATAGAGCTTGTTAGCGGTCTAGGATATGCAGTGATTTAATGCTGGGCTCACATTCAGTTTTCTATTTCAGGCTTAGGATTTACAATTATCTTGTCAGTGTATTTCAAAACGGCAGAATGCTGACTCCTTGCAAAAAAAACCACCCCACACTAAAAAAAAGAATCCACTTAATGACTTAATAAGTCTCTGTGTAAGAAGCAATGATCTTTTGTAAAGGGAAAGCTTTACACTGTCCAACTCAGATGTCTTCCCCACAAAACAGGCAGCAAGTTCCTTACCTGAACAAATAGCTGAGTCAAAAGATGTGAATTTGGTCCATGACTTGTGTGCCTATGATACACAAAGTTTATGTAAAATTTTCTGACTTTTTTTGGTGATCAGTTTCCCCACCTATGCACTGTAAGGAATTTAGGAGTCTTACATACTCTGACATTAATTTTGTAAGGTGCTTTGCTTTTCTTGGCTGTTATATGTACAGAAAGGACAGTTAAGTACTATCATTTTTGTTTGCATTTGCAAGTTAGTTTGGTTATTCTCTTCTCATGCATTTTATAAAACAGATGAGAATATGCAAGTTATGCTTAAAATTAAAACCACATATTTCATTGACTGCAGATTGATATCTCAGTCACTGCTAGCCAGCATTATTATTTTAGCAATTACCATCCATAAAACCAAAGTATCCCAACACTGAGCAAGCAAAACACCTCCAAACATGCCAAATTATCACTGGATGCCAGTGGTTCCTGCGGTGCTTGACTTAAAATACTCACTTAAATTTTAAATAATTTTCTCTAGTAGGAGAAAACCTTAATAACTACTAGGGTTTACCCTAGATGTATAAATGTCACAACTATATGTGTAATCAATGTATGAATACAGGAATGATAGCTAAAACGGGTAGAGTCATGATCTGGAATTCATGGAGAACAGGTTTTAAATTTTCACCAGAAAAAAAATCTCATAAAACCTTCCTGTGGCTGTTGAAGTGGAATGACCTTGTGGAGGAAGAATGAAGCAGAAGGAGTGATTAGGATATTCACTCAGGAGGTGTCACTTGAATCTGGGAAGGATGCTAGTTGCTGAAAGGGTGGTCCAGCATGGTGCCATTTGAACCATACATGTACAGCTGAGATTGACAGCAGTTTGTCAGGCCCCAGCCTCCTCAATTCACCTCCGATCCAAGTGTTCAGAAATGCAGATGATCACAGGAAGAAACACACAGGATAAGAACCATGTCTGTGGTGAAAAATAAGACCGTGGGGTTAATAGGAGGAATAGGAACAGAATACTTTGTCCAGCACAGCCTTCTCTAACCCAAATCAGATAGCAATCCCACCATCTGTGGGTGTGACTGCATAAAAAACAGAGGCTTGCCCAGACTGGACATGAAACAATTCAACAAGGAGAAAAGCAAGGTGTGAGAGATCAGGAATGAACACTGAAGGAGGACTTGCAGGCTTTATACTAATGCGTGCCTGTGCTGCAATTCACAAACACATTGATATGGAAACCTCAAGAAATTCACCATTCACTTGTATTCTGGTTTCCACCTGCATTCATATGTCTTATAATTTGCTGGAATATGTGCTGGTGCCATACCATACAGGGAGATGAAAGGATGATTTATTAAGCACAGGATAATTATGAAGTTCTTGGAGTAATCACTTGCTCTAAATTGTTAATATCTGCATTTTTTTTTTACTAGGAGATAATGGCAGGGTTTTGTCTTTACTGGCCCTTTTCTTCAATTAATTTTACATAAAGGATGCTTCAGGCCCTTTGCTTCTCACACATCTTGCATCCTTCATGATACACTGTGGGGGAGAGAGAAGAACATTATATAAGTTCTGGTGACCTCTTTTCACATTGCAAAAGCTATACCAGTTCCCCTTTGACACTCAATATTATTACAACAAGGAGAATAACATTGGAAGAAAACATCAGAGCATAGACCACAGTTACAGTGGAAAGGTCAGCAGAGAGTGGCTTTTGGTTATAAAATTCAATAATTTCCCTTTTTTGTTTTAATGAAAATTTCTTTCTGAGAATCCCTTTATCTGCCCACATGCTTGCACATTTTGCATAGTAAATATGAAAACCCATACATAAAAATGAAAAAGGCTGGACTCTCTTTCTTCCTGTAAAGTTGCCAGCAAAACTATCAGTTCAGTTTTGTCCTTCAAGTATATGGTCTGTATTTTCTCAATATGATTAAGATAGTTTACCATTTAAAGCATCTGAACAAACTGAAGTCTTTAAATAAAATTATAGTTCAAATACATTTTATCATTTATACAGAAATAAGGATAAAATGGTCAGATGTCAATATACATCAATAGGTTTAAAGGTCCATAACAGATTTAAGCAATAAAATGCTCTTTTAAAGCATGAAATACTTGAATATGAAAAGAAATGGAAAAATACTTGAAATACTCAAAAATTAAACACTTTTTTAACTTTAATGATTATTTTTCATTTTTCCTTACCAGCAATTATGATGCATCTAGTAAAAAGTCTCATATAATTAATTTTTTACTCTTGGAGGAACAGAGCTAGACTCTGCCTAAAGTTTTTATAAAATATAAATGTGGTGTTTTTATGACCCATGATAAGGATGTGTGACATGCACAGGCATGAGTAAGCTCCCTCAGTGGTCATTGTAAGTGCCAGACTGTCAGCTCTTAGGGTCTTATTTGCAAACACACATATTGTATGTGAGGAAGAGAAAACAAGAGAGAAAGAAGGGCACTTTCAGCCCAATCTTTCACATTTGGGCTTATGAGGTTGATGCCTGTACTAGCGACACCCTCACTTTTTGCTGGTGCAAGCCCCAGGCAGGTATCGACCTCCCCTTACCTTTTTTCCTCTTGTGAGGAAAGAATGGGAGCTGTGATCCTACCTAGGGCTCATTCTGAGTAAACCCAAAAATGTTTTTTAGATTGTGCAGGTTGAGGTGATCACAACCCTCTGGCCTCTGCAAGTTCCTCACACAGCCTTGCCAAGGAAGGGGCATCCCCTGAGGAATCAGGCCTACTTTCGGGTTACAGAGGGGAGGAGATTGTTTGGTTGCAGGGAAAGAAGGGGAGCATGGTGATTTTGCCCATGTGTCATTATTTTACCCTAGTTATATATAAGATGTTTACAGGTAATGCCTCTCTGTTTAGGCTGTGATTAGCACTAAACATATCCACCAAAGGAAGGTCTTGGGCTCAAAGGAATTTTCCTGTGTTATGGGAACATACTTACTTTTCAATTCTGTTTTTATCTCTAACCCACTCTTTAGAATCTTATACTGACAGGTGGCAATTATTTTAATAAATTAAGGGAAGTGGGAAATGGGGGAATCTTCTAGGAAGCCTACAGAGGAACTTCAAAAGCAGATGTATTGAGCGTACTTGAAAAAAGCATATAGAAGTGAATAGGATAAATATATGATTATTGTTAAAAAATGGAAAGACAGTGCTTTGCTTCAAACATCAGGACAACATGGGCTAACTTTAATTTTTAACCATTTTTGGGATGAGCTTCAAAAGAAGCATGGCTACAATAACAACAGAACCATGCCACTCTTTTTTCTATCGGATTTAGAGAAAATACACTTGATTCATCCCCCTCTGCTAACAATCCTGTTCCTGTCAAATATAAAATATGAGTACTGGCCTTGGGTCAAATATGACTAACTCATATTTACAATATTATATAACTGGAGAGATACTTAATATTCTGAATATCCTCATCTGCTCAAGTAAAAATTGCAGTAAGTCTGGATTAGCAGGAGGAATGTTTGTGAAGTTTCCTCAATAGTCGTAGGAAACATTGACAAGTTTTACTTTCTCCTTCTTAAGATTGTGTATCAAAAATGTAGAAACATATAAGTTACTTTTCTGAAGGTTAAATCTTCTTGATTCTTGGATTACAGTAGTTTTAGTACAGAGCAATGAATTTAAAAATTTAATTGGGAAGAGATAGATTTCTAACATTTTCCTAAATAAAATATTTTAATTTGAAAATAAATATGTTTTTCTCTTGCAAATTAATCTTGAAATAGCAATGTCTAGTTTTAAATATTTGCTTTAATCATGGAACATCTGGCAAAGAAAGAAAATTATGTCAGAGTCAGTTTTTAACTAAGTGCATAATACTTCTTTGACCATTTTATAACACTGGTATAGTTGAGACTAAATTTTGACTTTGTTTTAAACAGCTCAAAATGTGCTCAGAACAGGATATTCTGAAAACTGTGTAGAATGACAAAGAAAAGTCCTTTACGTCACTGCTTCTGTGATTCACATAAATAGAGAGGCTCTTTTGTGAGTGCAAAGCTCGGGTGGACTGACTCAGTTTAACTCTGTAGGAAACAATGCAATCAGTTTGATTAACAACAGTAAAAAAAATCTCAGACTAGTTAGACTAGAAACTTATATTTCCTTCCCCCAGAAAGCAGAAGGGCAAATTTTTCCCAAGCAATCACGTAACTTAAATTTATAACTCCAGAAGAATTTCACACACTTAAAAACTCTAGACAGCTAATGAAGATGGGAAGCAAATTAAAGACTGTTGATTTAAGAACCATCTTTAGACAGAATGAGAAAGCAGGGGAAAAAAACTCCTGGAAAATAGGGTGATTTTATATTAATTTTATGTAAAGTTTTTGTACTCAATGAATGGATAATAATTCAGGGGTTTGTTTTCATGAAATATGTTCACCTGGAGATAGTAGGCTGTCAAAACTTAACAAAAAATCTGAAGGCTCTTCACTTTTACTACTTGATGCAAACAACCAAGATTTGAAATTAGCAAAAGGGTGCTAAGGTCCTTGGATGCTTAAGGAGATACCAATTTTTTTCTTTAAACTTGCTGTTTGTTTTGAACCTTATGTTGAAGTGAGATTAAAATTTAGGAACTCAACTTATACAATTCTCTGTTATTTTCAGAGATAGGTACTAGATCTCTGAAGGGGGGAGCTCTAAGTCAGCACTAGAATTATCACTGGCATAAAGTTATGTTTTATTTATATCACAGCAATCAAAAATTTATACAGTTTGAAATATGATAATGAGACAGAAGAGAATGGATAAAATGAGAAAGCATCCATCAATGGTTTCAATTTCAGTTTCTTTACTTATGTATTTATTATCTTGTGATTACTTATATAGTAATTGATAACATACAATTAATTCTGGATTTGGCAAGAGGTTTGAAAGGTTGAATCTTATATGTTGAGAACTTGATCCTCTATTTCATTGCCTAGTATTCAGCTTAGTAGAGTTGCAAGACGCTGATTCACAGTGGTAACATCCTCCAGGTAGTCCACACACCTGGAAGAGGTGTACAAGGTATGTCTGGGACATTTGGAATATTTCCATGTTCTGCTTTTTCTTTTCTGTGTTCTGCTTTCACTCCTCAAAGCTGACCTTGGAAAGACAAGGAATCATTTCCAAGAGTTTTTAAGAAGTACATTCTTGTCTATTTTATGTTTTAGGTTATAATCTTGGCCCTGTTTCATGTGTGATGATGTAATGTAGCACGATTTTCTGTACTTCCCTATTTCTGAAGTGAAGTGTCAAATTTCCCCATTATATTAGTTTTAGAAGTGGAATGGGTTCTCATTACTTCTCCTTGTTACTGAGAAAAGGCTTTTTTTTTTTTGGCTTTCACTGTTTCTGGGGGTTTTATGTCGGGTTTGTTTTTTTTTTTTTATGATAAAAGACAAGTTCCTGAAGATGTTTTCTATCCTTGTGCAATATTAAATGTCTCTAGAATTATTAAAGCTGTGGCTGCCATTGACCCCTTGGTTTAAATTGGTTGTATTCACTACTCTAGGGTTCTCATTAGTTGGATGTTGTATTACACTTTATTTTCTTAATTTGCCATTTGTGGCAGGCTGCATATTTGAGTCTAATTTGGAGGATTCAAGAGCTCTCTTTACGAAGGATTTTTCCAGATCTGCACAGTATCATACTAGCACAGTCCATCCATGTAGGACATTGATCCCATGAAAGATCTGAATAATATCTAAAGTAAAACTAAAAGTGTTTCTCTCAGGAATGATGAATTCATAGGTGCTCTTTTTCTTCACTAATTTTTCCTGCCTACTGAAAGCAGAATAATAGGATATGAGATATCTGAGAGAATAGAACACAAAACCAAAGCACTTAGCTGCAAGGAAGTATGAGGCAATATCCCTGGAGTAACACCAGTGAAGTTTCTTTAGATTTTTACTGGGTGTGACCAAAATCAGAGTTGGGTCTGTGCATGTAGTGGGTATACGCTGGCTGGACCCCAGGCACCCAACAAATCTTCTCTATCACTTCCCTCCACAACTTGACAGGGGAGAGAAAATACAATGAAGGGTTCATGGATTGAGATAAAGACTGGGAGAGATCACTCACCAAATACCATCATAGGCAAAACAGACTCGAACTGGGGACATGACTTGAATTTATTACTGACAAAATCAGAGCAGGATAATGAGAAGTAAAAACACACCTTAAAAATACCTTCCCCCACCTCTCCCTCCTTCCCAGCTCTACCTCCACCCTGCCAGCAGCAAAGGGAGACAGGGAATGGGGGTTACGATCAGTTCATCACCCCTTGTTTCTCTTGCTGCTCGGGGTAAGTCCTTCTTCTGCTCCAGTGTGGCAACCCTCCCACGGCGGACAGTTCTCCATTAAATTATCCAGTGGAGTCCATCCCACGGGAAACAGCTCTTCACAAGCTTCTGCAACATGAGTCACTCTTCCACAGGGTGCAGTTCTTCAGGCACTGCCTGCTCCGACGTGGGTCCCCCATGGGGTCACAAGTTCTATCAGGAAAGCTGCTCCAGTGTGGGCTCCTCTCTCCACAGGTCCCTGTCAGGGGCCTGCTTCAGCATGAGTTTCCCATGGTTTCACAGTCTCCTCTCAGGCATCCACCTGCTTTGATATGGGTCTCCTTCACAGGCTGCGAGTGGATCTCTGCATCCCTGTGGGCCTCCATGGGCTGCAGGGGCACAGCTGCCTCACCATGGGCTGCACCACGGGCTGCAGGGGAACCTCAGCTCCAATGCCTGGAACACCTCCTCCCGCTCCGTCTCTGCTGACCTTGGTGTCTGCAGAGTTGTTCCTCTCACATGTTCTCATCCTGCTCTTCTCTGGCCACAACTTCATCTGTGCAATAACCTTTTTTTCCCCTCTTAAATATGATATCACAGAGGTGTTGCCACCACTTCTCATTGGCCCAACCTTGGCCAGTGGCACATCCGTCTTGCAGCTGCCTGGCATTGGCTCTGCTGGACATGGAGGAAACTTCAAGCAGCTTCAAGCAGAAGCCACCCTTGTATCCCACCTGCTACCAAAACCTGGCCATACAAACCCAACAAAATGCAAAAGGAGTCTTCTTCTAAGTTTTCACCTGTCAACAAACAGCTTTTTTGCACATTTGAAGTAGTCCCAAGCTGCTGCCGGATTCTTTAGGGCTGCTGGAGACCCATTCAGATGATTTCATAAGGATGAACAGCCTACAGGTATGATGGTGGGAGCCAAATTCTTTTACCACTGGTTTCCTAAAGATATAGCTGTCCTCATACCAGTGGTACATCTGCTATATTTTGTAGAAGACTGGAAGGCAAGGACTTCTCAGTTTTACACATAGGACTTTTAGAGCCATTATGGTAAAATTGGTACTGTCCATCATTGTGCTGTTGGCATTTTGATGAGGCAGCTTAAAGAAATTTAACATCCCACTCACATGTGAAGGTGACATGAAGAACCTACTATCTTTCCATGTAGGTAAAGCTGGCACCTTTGGGCTAGCAGTAATTCAATTTGTGAAAAAGCCAAGATGGAAGTTTAAAGGGGGAGAGAGGTGAGACTATAATCCAAGCATAAAGTGTGTTGATCTGGATGTTCTAATGTCAGCAATGAACATCAATATCCTATGGTCATAGATTAGTTACTATCTGTTTATCTTCAATAAAGACCTTTTTTGATTGTAACATAACACTGCTGTGGGTTTTGTGTGGTTTTATGTGAGTACACTGACCTTGCAAGAGATAATTGCAGATCTGGATGCTTTCTAGCATTCATGAGCATAGCCTTGTGACTCTTAGCACCCAACCATCTCCTCTGCAGCAATGAACACTCAATTTGATCTACTTGTGAATCAAAATCATCCCTGTGGTTAGAGTATGACTCTAATATCACCAAGGTCATGGGCTCAATCCCTCTATGGGCCTTTTGCTTAAGAGTTGGACTCAATGATCCTTATGGGTCCCTTCCAACTCAGAATATTCTGCGGTTTTGGAAGTCTGATGACTGTAAGTACAGAGACACCCAAGCTGGCTTTGTACGTCCTGCAGCAGAGAAGCTATGTGGGAGGGACGTTATGTCTGAGGCAGTAAACACTAAGAGATAGAGATTACTTTATGCAACACTATTCTGCTCAGAGGCAGGTGTTCTGCTTCAAGACTTAACATATTATGTCCCCATAGCACTGTAATGTAATGTAATTCTACAATTATATTAGGTTGCTGATGGAGGAAAATGAAGCATAAAGATTGTGTAATTTTCCCCAGGCAAGCCAGTGCCAAAGCTAGAAACAGCATCATAATAGGCAATGGTATTGTAGGAATTCTAGGAATATCTCAATTTGAACTGTCCACTGTACTGCAGGATGACAAAATTATTGGATGCTGACACTATGCATTGTAACAGATAACAGTGTTAACTCTATGCCTGTTGTCCTACACCTGCTAGGGCTGTCGAAGCAGCAGTGCAGGAGAAAGGCTGAAGCAGTGTCTTGAGCCTTTTCCTTGCAATTGGCAGTGTTTCTCTCTCACTGGCTGTACTGAAGCAGGGCCCAGGTGTTTGCACATGTGTGTGCTGGTGGATCCCACTTTACAGGTGGATCCCACTTTACAGGTGGATGGGAGAAGGAGGTTAACTAAGCAGAGGATACTGGAATTGGAGGAGATTCAGCACCGTTTTGCTCTCTGACTCCTTCCACCCAAAAGCAAGTCCCTCGGGTGTTGGTACAGGTACCCAACAAGATCAGATGGTTGAGGTAACTAGAACGAGAAAAGACTGAACAAAAGATTGAACAAAGTACAATCTCACTTATTGCCAACCTTCTCTTGCCCACTGACCCCTTGTGAAGGGAATTCCAAAGGCTCAGCTGGCACCTCTCTATTCTAGGAACCGATCTGGTAAATATTCAAACAGCATTGTTTCTCATTAGAATCAAGCTCAGGTAGGCCAGACCTTTCACCTTCGCTGGCACAGTAATTTGGTAAAGTGTCACACATGCAACAAGTAAGAAGGTGGTGACATGCTTGGGACTGAGGAGCCTGCTAGCGATCTGCCTTCCTTGATATCCAAGATCTGACCTAACATTGTTCTATTCATCAGGAAAGGACAAAAGAAAATGTTCAGATGAGTGATGGAAAGGGGGAGGAAAAAAAAGAGGGGAGAGTGGGTTTTAAAAACATTTTGGGGGATTTCATATCTCAATTTCAATCTCAAATCAGTTCTTCATATATCCCTGAGACTGTGTGGCTCATTTGACTATTGCCCAGCTTCCCTAGCACATCTCTTCTACTTCCCACCTTCCTCGGTGCTGACAATATAATAATATAATATATATATTACATTGCTACACAAAACATTATGTAATGAAAAGATACCTACAGTTGTGGTTGCCAGAGGACCACATTCAGTCCAATCAAGGAAAAAGTCTTTCTAAGGGAAAAAAAAATCTGAGCAAATTCCTTTTTCATTGTCACCCCTTATGAAAACTGGAAGAATTATTGTTTAAGACATCAGTAAAGCCCATTTTCTTCTTGGGCAGTAATCACAAGAAGCAAAACAAAAGACCTCTATTTCTGATGCCATCTCATACTATTTTTGTGTCATGATACAAACCCGACTGCCAGTGCCTGGTTTAAAAGGCAAAACACAATTGTCCACAGACCATTACAGTTTTGATGGTCCTGTAAGGGTCATTGCTTTAGATGTGTGTTATTAACTGGCATCCTGTAATCTTCCCCTGACCTTTCATATGGGGATAGCACCCACTGCACATGGCTGAGCATTATTCCCACACCCTAAAACTTGGTACCAAACTCAGCTGGTGATTTAACAAGATGTTTTGCAAAAAAAGAGTTCTTTGTCATATATAATAATGAGTGTTTCTACTGCCAGTACAAAGTCAGAAGTTTAAAAGGCTTTACCAGAAAGGAAAGAATAATCATTCCCCTGATCTGAGGTCTGAGATGCTGGTTGCTACCTAGTTCTCTGGATTTCAAGTATGTTTTTAAAACTCCATGACATCTTTAGCAAGAACAGGGTTTAATTGCCATGGTCATTTTTCTTTATACCTTCTTAAAATATATTTTAAATATTTCTAATTAAATTAAGGCCAGATTCCATCAACTTTTTTCTCCTGTTGAATAACCTTCAAAGCTATAGCTGATCTCATGAATCAAAGGCCCAGTTCTTGGAATGAAGAAGTAATTTAAGGCGGGAAATAATGAAGAAATTTGTTGTTCAGAACTTAATTCTGTATATGTAGATTTTACAATGACAAATTCCTTTAAGTTCAAGGAGTTTGCTTCTGCTTGCTGTGCCCTGTCACTTTCAGACAAACATGAACACTTTTGTTCCAAAAATTTAGGGGAGGAAAACACGTGACACACCCATAGGCTTCCTCTAGAAGACCTGACCTGCCTGTGTAAAGTGTTTATCAATGCCAAAAGAGAATACTCTGACATCGTCCTTCATTGTCCCTGAAGAGTTTAATTTACAGACATATTTACCAGACCCTTACCACAAAAAACCAAGACAATGTTGCCAAAATTAACTTACAAAGAAGTTGAAGAAAGTGGTAAACAGGGTAATGATAGAAAAAATAATTTTTGCTGATATCTGGAGCAGAAATGAGAACACTGAAGTGATTAAAAAGGATGCAAACACGGAATAATCTTATGAAAATACAAGAACATCTGTGATATAAAAAAATAAATTTTTCTAGAACATGACTTTTCAGTTTAATCTGCATTCTCCACCATTCCTATAGCTGAAATATTCAGCAGTGCAAAGCAACTGAAAGAACAGAATTAAAGCTGTATATATTATGCCTCTTTTAGTGATTAACATTATCAGTTATTGTCTTCAGCACTTAGATTCCTAGCACATTATTAGTCATGAATGAAATTACAGCACACTTATTTTGATGGTTACATATGTTGTTTCAGCTTCTAGAATACATACAGTTTTCATTTAACTTTGTGTTCAGCAGCGGCACAATAGCAAGGAATGCAGTCAGTTCCTCACTAATTACCAAATACTGGTATTACTCAATTAATCTAACAATTTAATTTTTGTTTAGCACCAGCTGTTGTTGTTTTCTCAGAGCTGGTCTTTAAGCTAAACGCTCAAGCCATGAGCAGGAATGCTGCAGGAAACATTTGAGAGACAAGCTTGTTGAGGAGCTGTTGATTCCAAAACACGGTGCAAGTGAATTTGCATAGACAAATTAAATGACCCATATCAACTTCTAGTGCTAACAAATACTCTTTGTGAATAGTGACAGGATGCATATTTCTACCCTTTAACCATTAATGAAGCTACACAAGTAAATTAAGTTACGCCATTCCATCTTCATAAATTGCTGATTCAATAAATCACACTTGAGAAACAGCTGAGTAATTACAGGATGACGCTTGAAGCAAGAGAGGCCTCATTTGCATATTAACAGATGTTTGTTGCAATAATTTCTGTCCTGGACTTGTAAATGTTAGATGTGATTAATTCTGTGAGCACAGCAGCTTGACTTCACAAGAGCTGCAGTACGTGTGTGCCCCTCTGCAGCAGCAATAAGGCACACGGGTCTAATTAGCACCAGGAACTTGCCCAGGTACAGATGACTTGGAGAATATTTTTCTGCAGGGTCTTATCCTGCAAAAGGTCTTGTGAAGCAGTCCCAAAAGACTGGGAGAAAACGAAAAAACCATGACATCTTTTAAACACCAAGTAAAGCAGAATTCCTACTTCTCAAATGTCTAAAGAGGTACAGAAAGAAGATAAAAAAGCTTTCCACACAGGTGTTAGGATGGTTTTATTTAATTTGCAAACTTCTTGCAGTTAATGAGCTTTTTACCTCAGGAGTTGAATGAGCTTTTTACCTGAGGATTTTGCTTGGTCTTCTTTGTTCACAGTGGTGGCAACAGAGAACTCAATGACATTTATATCACTCTGCTTAGTGAATCTAAGGATATAACACATCTAGTTCACCTTAGTGAAAGTCAGTTTGCTCTCTAATGATTCTCTGTTCTTTGTGTATACTTAGAATTTCTTAGGAGGAAAACTCAATTGTTCCCTAACCAATTTAAGATTGCACCCTTTTGTGCCAATAAATAATCATTTAAGGGATGGCAAGATACAAGAGGTAGAAATGTGTATGAATAGAATCTGGAAACTGAATTGACTTGTGGGCCAAAACGACTAATGTTACCCAACCTCCCCATAAAGGTGATGCCGATGAACTAAAATATGTGGTTCTCTGTACTGATTGTAAAGCCATGTCCTGTTTCAGTTCCAGCATATTGTCCCCACATTAGTCAAAAATAACCTAATGGGTTTTACCGAGCAATGTGACCTAGTGAGCAAATTTGCTAGCAGAAGAATGTTAGCCTATGACTATTCTTTATGCCTGTTAAGATAAAAGAAAATTGCATGACACATTCACCTTTCATAGAAGGGCTTTGTATGTTTATTGATTTTTTTTTCCTCACCCAATTAAAGAACTGCAATAAGACACAATATTATTTTTCCTGTAAGTACATTAGAAACAAAAGGAGGTCTGAGGAAAATCTCCATCCTTTATTGGATGTGCGGGGAAACACAGTGACAAAGGATAATCAAAAGGCCAAGGTACTTAATGACTTCTTTGTCTTAGTCTTTAACAGTAAGACCAGTTGTTTGGATACCCAGCCCCCTCAGCTGAAAGACTTGGATGGGGACCAGACTGAAGCCCCAATAATACAGGGGGAAATGATCACTGCTCTGCTACGCCACTTAGACACACACAAGTACTTGGAGACAGATGGGATCCACGCAAGGTTACTGACAGAGCTGGTGGAAGTGCTTAGAGAGTCACTTTCTTTCATTTACTAGCAGTCCTGACTAACTGGGGAGGTCCCATTCAACTGGAACTTTGAAAATGCAATGCCCATCTACAAGAAGGGCTGGAAGGAGGATCCAGGGAACTACAGGCCTGTCAGTGCTGGGAAAGTGTATAGAGCAGATCATCTTGAGTGTCATCACACAGCACGTGCAGGACAACCAGGGGTCAGGCCCAGCCAGAGAGAGTTTGTGAAAGGCAAGTCCTGCTTAGTCCACATGATCTCCTTCTATGGCAAAATGACCCACTTAGTGGATGAGGGGGAAGGTGTGCATATTGTCCGCTTGGACTTCAGTGAAGAATTTGACTCCGTTTCCCACAACATTCTCCTGGAGAAACTGACTGCCCATGGCTTGGACAGGTACATTCTTTTCTGGGTAAAACCTGACTGGATGGCCAGGCCCAGAGAGTGGTGGAGAATGGAGTTATATCCAGCTGGTGGCCAGTCACAAATAGTGTTCCCAGGGGTCAATATTGGGGCAAGTCCTGTTAAACACCGTTATCAATGACCTGCACAAGGTGATTAAGTGCAACCTCAGTCATTTTGCAGGTGACACCTAGCTGGGCAGGAGGGTTAATCTGCTGGAGTGTAGGAAGGCTCTGCAGAGGAATCTGGACAGGCTGGATTGGTGGGATGAGGCCAGTTGGAGGAGGTTCAACAAAGCGAAGTGCTGGGTCCTGCACAACAATGCCATGCAGTGTGACAGCCTTGGGAAGAGTGTTTGGAAAGCTGCCTGGGGGTAAAGGACCTGGTGGTACTGGTTGACAGAGGCTGAACATGAGCCAGCAGGTGCTCAGGTGGCCAAGAAGGCCAATGGCATCCCGGCTTGTATCAGCAGCAGTGTGGCCAGCAGGACCAGGGCAGTGATTGTCCCCCTGTACTCAGCACTGGTGTGGCCACACCTCAGATCCTGTATTCAGTTTTGGGAAAGACATTGAAGTGCTGGAGCATGTCCAAAGAAGGCAGTGGAGCTGGTGGATGGTCTGGAGTACAAGGTTTATGACGAGTGACTGTGGGGGCTGAAGGTGTATAGCCTGGAGAAAAGGAGGCTGAGGCAAGACCTTATCGCTCTCTACAACCACCTGAAAGAAGGTTGTGGTGACGTGGGATTTGGCCTCTTCTACCGCGTAGCAAGTGGTAAGACCAGAGGCAATGGCCTCAAGTTGCACGAGGGGAGGTTTAGATTGAATGTTAGGAAAAATTTCTTCACGGTAAGGGTTTTCAAGCACTGGAACACACTTGCCCAGGGAAGTGGTTGGAACCAGCCTTGGATGTGTTTAAAAGACACAGAGATGTGGCGTTCAGGGACATGGTTTAGTGGTGGACTTGGCAGTGCTGGGTTAGTGATTGGACTCAATGATCTTAGAACTCTTTTCCAACCTAAATGATTCTATGGCTCTAATTCTATTTTAAATCTATTCTGTTCTCATAATGTCTCCATGTGTCTGGAGAGGTCCACCTTTCTAAGGAGACCCACCTTTCCTATGTCTGTGCTGTGATCAGGATGGTTGGGTGATCCAGGCTTCCTCAGGAAGATTTCCCTCCCACTTTTTTCACACAATGGGAGTCATTGGATTTTTGTCACTATCGACATTAATCACTACAGTAAGCTCTCTAAAGAGGTATGATGTGAATCCATGTTAGAAGTGTAAATTGTTTCCTGGTCTTAAAATCCTTTTTGAGAAAAAGAGAAAAAAGGAGCCTCATTTTCATTGACTCGATTGTTTCCCTGTCTCTTCATCATCAGAGCACACACTTAGGCACCTCCAGCCTGGAAAAGCAGCATTACTCAGACCACCTGTGGGAGGTCCTCTGCCTCCTTTTCTCCTCAGGAGTTTGGTGCTCCTGAAATGCAAGGTACATCCTGATCAGGAGCTGCCTTCATCAGCTAGTCAACAGGAATATTAGGCAGAAGGGTATGTCAGACCTCTCTCCTTCCTCTGAAACATCACTGCTGCAGGGGCAAGGCCTCTGCACCACGGAGATCTAAACAATCACACTAGAGTACTGAAGCTGGTTGTGAAGAACTATTCCCAGCTAAAGAGAATGTGGAGACTCCTTCTTGAATAGGTCTCTCATTTTGTTTCTGCGTTACTTAATTCTTCCCTGTTCTGATGGAACGACATTATTCCGTAATAAAAAATTAGAGTGCAAAATCAGAGTTCCTCCTAATGAGGGTGAGGTGTTATATCCTATCAATTCCTGAGGTATAATGCACTTTCTGGTGCTGTCAATGCAAGCTCTCTTCATTGGCTCCATGCAGAAAAATACAAGCCTATTCATTTGCTAGAGAAATGCGCCTTTTGCATAGGCCTTTGCTGTCTTCCAAGTTGTAATAATGTCACACATTCTGTAAAAGAGAACAGAGCGAATCAACTTGGGACCTAATTACCTCAAGCAAGCACAATTCCCTTACAGAGCTAACAATCTTACTAGGATACCTAACTCAAGCATATCATAAATTGTTTTCCCCTGCTTTTTGTGGGCTTTTTTTGATTTGGGAGTTTGTTGGGGTTTTTTCTGGGGGGGTGAGTTTAATATTTTTGCTTTGATAGCAATCATCTAAATGGTTAGAGGCCTCTGTATTTTATATAATGCTGTTACAGTAGTAGTCATTAGAGGCAGCTGAGTTGAGAATATCTTGATAAAAATAAAGAAGACAGAAACAGAAGAGGAAAAAGAATTAAAGAAGATTGCAATTTGAGCAAATACCTCACATTTCTCCAGGTGCCTCCGTCTGCTTACGAAGATGTTTATCTGAAGGTGCCAGAGATGTTAGCAGTAGCAGGATGAGAAGTCAAGTCTTTTACGCTGTGCATAGTATCAAAAATGTTCATTTTCTAATGGCTTAAGTGAGTCCTGTGGTTCTCAGTATTTATATTTCACATTAAATCATTTGTTGTCACAAATCACAGAGTCCTTGAGCACTGGGCTTCATATTTAGCTTTTTTAATTACCTGAAAGATGAATAAAAACACATTTGATGAGACAGTTTAATTTCACTCAAACCATTCATCTTAGAGCGCATTGTTGAGATTAGACAAATGACAGCATTATTTATTTATTTGTTTATTTATTCTCTCATGTATCACTAAGACAGAAGTACAAATGCAAAAATAAATGCTAAACAGCATCAGAAATTTCTGATGGTCCCCAAACACCACAGACCGGTGAGCAAAATATAAAGAACCAGAAATATTGTATAAATATCAAGAATAGAGTACTAATCAAACTGTCATGGACTACTGCTTTTACTGGATTACTTCTCCTAGCAAAGTTGATTCCACAGATGATAGCAAGAGGAAAAAAACCCACGTATATTTTTATGCTTCTTATCTTTGAGAGATCAAGCATCTCTAACCCACAGACATATGAAGATAAACAGGTACAAAGATAGATAAAAACCTTTCCCTTCAGCAAATAGGCAGAAGTTCAGAGAGTTCAGACAGTCTAACTTACATTTGTTTGTGGCTTACAAAGTATCTAGTTTGTTCCTTCTTTTTTAACATAAGCAATGAACCTTCAAGGGGAGAATTTGCTTCTACCAAAAAAAAAGGCCTCCTAAAAATGAAGAGTTCCCCTGTTGCCCTCATTAGCGAGACTTCAAGAATACAGTCTAGTCTTTGATTTTTCTTAAACTCCATTTTCTTTGCTTTCTTATTTTATTTGCCATTGTCAAAAGTAACTAGGTAAAAGCAGTTCTATCACAGATGTAAGCAAAGCAGCACATTAAGTGTTCAAATCAATTCAAAAAATTTCATGGAGCTTCAGTCACAATAAATACATGAGCCATGAAGCCCAGCTTCTTGCAATACTAGTGACAAAAGGGTAATACAGAAAAATTAAATTAAATTGAGTTTGGTGCATACAATTTTTTACTTTGTCAAATTACATTTAATGCTTTTTGCTCAACAGTTGGTTGTACATTAAACTGCAATAAATTGCTATGTCACTGCAGATACTCTCTCCTGTTGAGGATGTTGAACTGGGTTTTGTGGTATCATGAATTTTCTGAGTTGCATGATACAGTTTATTATGGGGTTCATGCTGTTTCATGCTGTTTCATGAATTGCATAATAGAGTTTAAAGCCAACTTTCTTTTTTTTGAAACATTTATCCTTTGAGATCCATATTTGAGTGTTTGTCAGGTCAAGAATAACTGAAAACCTATATAAAATAAACCTGCCCCAAATCACAGATGGAAAACATTTACTGCTGCTTCATGCCCTCCCAGGTTATAAAATTTAATAAGGCCATGTTTTTGCTATCTGCATCAATTCCCTTTTACATCAGGAACTTTCTGCAAAAAGTGTTTCTGTAGGCAAGATACATATGTATGTATAAGAACCAGAACCAAGCAGCAAAGGGGAGGAGGATGATATAACAGGATGGGCATAAGACAGATCAGTTACACCTGCAGTTTATGAGCTTTAGGTGGGGGCAGTGTCTGTGGCATTGTAATGATCAAAATGTGTGATTCCTGTATCAGAGGAGAACACATCCCTTCCTATTACCATTTCTGCTTGACAAGCTGTCCATGGTGACTTGGCCAGCAGCCACCCAGCGCTCTGGCAGGGTGCACAGCAGCAGGGACCAGACAGCCACCACTCTGCCTGCAGGGCTGTGATGGGCAGCCGGAGTCTTGGGGCAACTGTGTGCAAATCTGAGCAGAAAATTAAGGCTATCCTGGGAAAATCAGTAGTAAAGTTCTTCTCAAACTGGTTGCTGCAATGTTGTCTTTCATAGTTTGGTGTCTTTCAGGTTAGAGAGCAGGGGCAAGAGGGCTACTGCTCTGGGATTATTTATTCTAGTGATGCAAACCTAATTGTTTTGGATTACCAGAACATCACCTTGCAGGTGATCACGTGCCTTTACCTGCTTCCCGCTGACTCCAAACTCTTCCATTTAGCAATATTCTTGAACTCCCAGTCAGGTGCTGGATTAGAGGACATTAAGTTAAGCTCATACATATTAATTTCCATTGTTGAACCTAAAGTTCATTTCCCCACTCACCTGGGTTGAAAGTTCCAGTTTTCCTGTCTTTATTCTTTTTTTCTATTCCTCTTTTGTGAATGTCAAGTCAATGGGAAATTGTGCCATCTTGCAATTCTCTTCCTTTCTCCCAACTTTTGCAAAAATGCATTCAGCACTATTAATCACAGGACTTTGGACTCTCCTGGGTAACTTGCCAATGGATTCACCACAGTTTCCTGACTACCTCTTCATCACTACCAGCCTAACAGATGGGGACTCATCACGTCAGATAGGTCTATCTGCCAGATACTTCCCAGAGGGAATTCCTCCTCTTTGCAGCAGTGTTACATCTCTACTTCTGCCTTTGAAAAAGTACTTTCAAGTCCTCCAGAATACTGATTTGATTTTATTCAGTTTAAAGGCATCACAAGTATTTTGATGAAGATATTTAAGAAGGAATATTACCCTGTGATTTTTCTATTAGTTCCTATTTCAGACTCCCAGCTTTTGGGAGACAGAGCCTGGATAGAGAGACATTAGTATGATTAAGGTCTATACCCACATGCACTTACCTGAATTTATCTCCTTACATTTTATCTCTGGTAATGCATATATTAATGGCAATGCATGTATCTTTAATTTTTAATAAGATGTTAAAGTAGATAAATTATCATTTAAAGCTATCATTAAACAACAAATGAACATTTTAATAAGTGCAGCCAGTAATTTATGTTGGTGTGAACGGGTCCGGAGCCTTTATTGCTTCGATATCTCCAGCTATTAACATTACCAACCTGTCTTATGCAGCCTGACATTTTCTGGTGGCAGAGGCCTAATGCCAGATATCTTGTTTCATTTTGTATGCATTAAAAGTTTGGAGTAATTGAGACACAGCAAGATTGTGTAGTTGAAAATGTAGATAAGAAGATTTTTTGTAATATCTAGATATATATCAAATTCAAAAGAAAAATCATGAAGACAAGCACTTCAGAAAGATAGTTGTGTAGTGGAAAGGGGGAAGCCTTCGCTATTTATACCAGACTTCAGAGTATTTACTCTTAAGTACAGTACCTCATTCATTAAACTAACTCTTTCCTATGACATTGTGAAAATGGAAATAACCTAATTGATAGGTGTGCTCCAGATGTTTTCTTTGCTGCTGTTTTTTTTAAGATTTGTGACACAAACTAAATATTGTGAAAGGGATTTAGCAGCCATCAGTGCCCTACGCACACTTTAATGAAGAAAATATAGAGATGTGGGACTTAAACCACGCAAACAAGATATTGGGTTTAGCAGACCACTTTTCTGTAAGAAAAGGAGAGCTAGAGACCTTTAAAGAGCAGCCTGGAAGTACCATAAATTCTCAAGTTGTGGCAAAAAAGTTTGTGCTGTTAAGGGTGACCACAATACTGCAAATTAAATCTTGGTGGTGAAGAACATTGCTTCCTACCTTACAAGGCAAAAATTAAAGGTTTTCATGAAATCTCTCTCCAAGCCAAAGGAAACATAATGATCCTGTAAGTCCCAAGGGCTCTCTACCTATCTCTGAATGGAGAAGAACAAAAGACAAATATGTGATATTTCTTTAGATTGAAGTGATAAGTGGGAAAATGAAGTTTGAGTGGGTTTAAAATAATGGAAAGAAAGTCTTGATTTAAGAAGAGTTAGAGGCCTTAGGGAAGCATATAAAAAGGCTTAAATTTCCAGGGCCATCCAACTCAATTAATCTTTCAACCATGAAGGACTTCAAAGAGCTTCAGGTGCTAACAAAGTTTACGCAGAACTAATGGTCTCCTGTAGAAACTGTCTCTGTATGGAGTAAGGCACACACAACAGAGCATCACACAGCTTTACTCCTCTGGGAAATCAAAAGCTGTAATTGTACAATGTGAATAGTTTATCTCAAAGCACTCTTGTACTGAGATCAGGTTGAATATACGCAATACTGAGGTTTTTATGTTTCTTATGTTATCCTTGGATTCATTGGCTTCCAATTTCAGGGGTTTTTTGCAACTTTATTTTCCCTTTATTTATAACAGTGAGAGATCTGGCTGCTGGAAACTGATTGTATCTCTCAGATATTGTGATACAGTGTTTTTTAAAATGGAACTCAGTTTGTTCATGTTTTAGGCACTATCAATACATAAATGTAATATATTAATGATAATATGATGCCATTTCTTTCCCTCACATAAATGAATATATTTCTGTGAAGAGTCAGTTCATTCTGCTTAGCTCCCCAAATAAATTTTAATATAAGATATAAAGATAAGATGTAGAGATTTGTGTGAAAGAACTCAGTGCTTTCAGTCTATTTACAGAATAAAGTTTGAGAGGCACAAACACAGTTATAGGTAACCTAAAATGTGACAGACTTTGAAGGGAGGATGAGGAGTAATGGGGTCATTATACTTGTCGCTGAAGTTGATCCCCTTACATTCTGATGTACACTTCTTAGGGACAAGACAAATACGTGGATTTTTCAGTGTTCTTCCTTGGGAAGACAGTGGCCTGCCAGGTAAAACCTTGGAGAGACAGTACAGAGGAGACGAGAAAGACCACTCAGCAACAGCATGGGGTTTGCTAGCTTACTGCAAGAGCTTTTATTCTTCGAAAAAGTTTCAGTAAACTCTAGGGTTATTAGCAAAGGACTTAGTTTTTCCCTGCTCTGGTGAACATGAATGCCATGGAAAAAGTACAATTTGGTTTACAAGCCTGAGTATCTTTCCAGTCAGTGCAGAATGAGGGCTCTAGTGCTGTAAAAAGCCTAGATTAATTTTTCCTGTCCTGTCAGACTCTTTACTCCTTGAATTGTGCTGTCTCATCTGGCATTCATCATAGTTACAAAGCTTTTTTTCTGAGGAATAAATAAAAGGATTCTGTCTCACCTCTTAGAGGACCAGAAGTCTTCTTTTAAACTATTTATGTCCTCTTCTTACTCTGCAGTCTGCTTAGCAACACATAAATTTTGAAGAACATTTCACAAATACCTCACAACATTTCAAAATTATCTTGTAAAAGCCTGATATTTTTTAGCTGTTGACTTTACAAACACTTTTGTTTAACCATTGTTCTTTAGGACAGTGGCAAATATACCAGTTAAAGGGTCTCATTCCAAGAACAGATAATAGAGTTTCTGCTACTATTTACATCTACAATTCCCTAAGGATTTTCAAAGAAAAAGGATTGAGTATTACATTACCATAAGCACATTCTGTCTTTATTCAGTCTATAAGGTATTCCATCTTTCTGCATGTTAACTTACTTTTCCAGAAAAGAACAGCATGGTAGTCATGGCAGATGTTACTAATATGATATTCAGCACTGGGAAAATTTGCAATTTTGCCATATACATGACAATTCATGATGACTGTTTGTCTTTTTGGAAGTTTAAATAAACAACAATAATTGTGGTAATAAATATTTAAAGTCACTTTTGAAAGTGTGAGGCTGCATATGGGAGGAAATAAGAAAATATAAAGGAAAAGCTGACAGCAATGGAGAACACCAAACTTGTTTTCCACGTAGGAAGTTTTGTAATGCTTTTAGAGGCACTTATAGTAGGAAAATCTGCCAAATTTTGGATTTTGATCCAGAAAATGTTGGAACTCATCAGTGTGATCTGTTTCTTTTGGAGAGTATCCATCTTCTGTTTTTCCTTCAACAAGCTGTTTACTTTTTTGCCATCTCAGAGCTCCATTCATCTATTACATCTTGGGGAGTGAGTAAGCAAAGTTGCCTGTTTAAAGCTACTTTTTGGGATGGCAACAGGCTGTTGTTACAGTCAATGTTCATTCATTGCAGGATGGAGCTGATCAAGCAGTGTTTCTGGACTGCCTCAAATCACAAAAAGCAGGACATTTTCCCTCTGCCCACAGCATTACACATCCCACCTCTTTAGCTTCTTCCTGTCTCCAAAACTCAAGTGGGATACAGATGTTTGCTACCATACGATGCCATGCATTAATACTCTTGTGCAGAAGTGGGCAGTGGCCCGATTGCACATTGAGCATCAGCATGCTAGTACTATACTGCCAGGTTTGTTGCCATAACTTGTGTTGTACAGTGATCTCTTTCAGCATTATCAGGATGGAAGGAGCTGAGGGAATCAGTATTGTGAGTTTGGCAACACTGACAAAGAGGCTGTTAGGTCTGCATTAGGGGATGAAATAAGAGCTCTTTACTGTGATCCTAAGGAGCAGACAAGACTTGTGGTAAAGGTACAAATAAGGCTGAAAATAGTCTCTTGATTTAGGGTGTGGCTTTTTATCACAGAAAAAAAAGGGGAGAAAAAGAGCAGACCTTGTCAGAGCACTTGACTGTTCTGTTTGAAAAGCCACATCTAATAACAATGTAGCTCTGGATAGTGGATTTCATTTCATATTCCTCTATGGTGACTGAGGATATTGTGATAAGGTTATTTCAATAGTGGTTTTCTTTCTATCATTATTCCTGAATAATACTCGTATGTAAATTATTATTGCCTCTAAAAACGATAACGAAGTATTCCTTTAGTAGTGCTGTTAGAGGCAAATTTGTGCTGAGAAAGTCTTACTATCTATTTTACAATGTTGAAAATGTAAGCCTTTTTTCTCAAACCTGTAAGATGTTACCAGTCTTCCTGGCTTCTGAACCAACTCCTATCCAATAATGATAATGATAATGTAATTTAATCTTGTCTTTATTATTAATTTCCATTAATTCATTTGCCTTTCAAGCTTCTGATTTTTCCGTGTGTTTATATTTTTATATGCTGAATATTTTAAACTACTAAATATTGATGTACAACATTTCATCTTTGTGATATTTTACCTAGCAATAATACTGTGATATTCTGCTTCTTCAGTTGAACAGGAAACATTTGCACACTGAAATCATTTGGGGTACAATATGGCAAATTTGAGGAACCTGAATCCATTAATGTTTAATTTACAATTCAAAGCTTCTCCAGAACAGCATGGAAGTCCAAGACTGCAGGGAAAACTACATCTACTTCTCAATGCCCCTATTTTCTAATTAGCAAAAATTTTTGCAAAATCTTTCAGTGAGACTGAGGAGTTGTCAGTATGCTGGACTAAATGAGGGCTATGGCAGTTGCGTGCACTGGTTTTTGTAACAGCTTTTGCAAGCCTGAGGAAGCTGAACTAGACAAGAAGTTTTACAGGTAAAAGAAATTCTTCAGTGTTAGTATTCCACCTAACCTATGCCTATAGAATTAGGAAGAATTTCTAGACTGTCAAGTGAAAGTGTACTGCAAAATAACACCACAACAGTTTGCACTAATACATCTACCTCACAGGAACATCTGGCAATATCTGCATGTGCTTTGGACAGAGGAACATTTCAGCTGTATATATGCTGTGGTTCACTCCTGGAGTGCTGCAATGTCAGAATCTCAACCCGGTTTTAAAGTAAAAAATGCAGCTGGCTTATATTGTTAAAAGCTGTTCCACGTGCAAGCTAGCAGACAGTCTGAGGATGAGGAAGGACTTTTCCAGTTATTGAAACAAGATTACTATCCTGAGGATGCTTTCCATCACTCTGTTCCCAGGTGCCTCCCAGGTCACAGGCACGGAGTGACCCTAGAAGCCAAAATGATCCTGCCCATCTGAGGCTGGGAGCACAGGAGAAGGCAGTGCAGGTAGATGAGCTGGTGATGTCTCTGCAGTGCTGTGCCCTGGGAGCCCAGCCCCATGCTCTGGAGAGAGCTGTCTGCACACCCTATATGGGGCGGGACAGGGAAAGGGTCATTGCAGCCCCACCTCAGCAATCTGGCTGCACCCCATTTCTTGACTCTCTTTTACTGAAATATTAAAAAGGTCATGTTGTGTTTAGACTCATTTCGGCAGAAATCAGATCTCAAGGCACTGTCATAGTTTTTCCAGCTGAATTGCAAGATTTGGGAGGAGTAAGTAGGGCTCAGTTTGTGGATTTGAGTGGAGGTTTTTGATTGTTTGTTTTGGGATGGGGTTTTTTTCTCTTTTTTTTTTTTTTATTGCTACTGGCTGGAAAAATTGTAAATGTCTTTATGAATTAATCTTTTAGGTTTGGCCTTTTCTGCCACTATTGTAAAAGGAAAGCCCCCAAGTGAGTAAGTAAATCATTAATGAAATTGAATAAGTTGTTGTGTGATGAATTGGTAAAATAACTCCACTGATTAATTTATTCTTGGCTTTGCCATTAACATCAGCCAACACAGTAAATATCAGCTGAGCTAAAGATTAGAACAATATTGGTCTTTTGTGCAAAAGGAAGTTACCAGCTATGCTGAGTGAGTTTTATACAAGGTGGATGTGGATGCTATGAATAAATATACGTCTTCTTTGCCACCCTGGAAATACATTGGCATAATACATTGGGGGGGAGGTTATTACAATAAGAAAAAGCAAAAGAGATACTCTGAAGAAATGATGTACTGGAAGGGTTGACATTTGAACAAAATAACACTAGTCTGTGGACCAAAATGTGATTACTCAATTAAAGAATAAAATCAAGGGGACTCCTACTACACTTGATTACAGGTTAGAAGATGCTTTGTTATGCAAAAAATTTCAAGTCTAGACCTGTTGGCAACGGTAATTACATAGGATGATAATTCCTACGTACAAATTCTTAATGAAATTGAATCCTGAACAAGGTTGCTGATTTCTAACCTGAATTTAATTTCAATTGAACACATTTCATTCAGCAGCTTGACACTAGAGGCAGAGATAAAGGGTCAAAATCTGCTTTTTGAAGGATTGCAAAAGAAAAGAAAATCTTGTATAGCAGCAAGGGTCTCTCACATGATGACAGTGGAAGTTGTCACAGAGCTTGTTATGATTTTTTCATTTAAGGAAAAAAAATATTGCCCAGAACAACATACATATATTCTCTGGTTTATATTTTGCTTTGTACTGTCTCTTGCTATCAGCCTAAAATTCATAGCCAATTCACAGTGGTATAATTTTGTGTTAACACTGACCACCCCTCTCTCCTTAATATTTACGTCCTGAAATATTTACAGGCTGCGATAGTATCTCCTCTCAGCCTTCATTTTGTTAGGCAAAAATAGTTAAGCACTTCTATTCTCTTGTGTAAGATAGGTTTTTTATTCCCCTTTCTATTTTCACAGTGTCTCCATGCACCTGTTCCAGGTGGAGAAAATGTTTCTTGAAAGTGAATAAGATCTGTCATAAATGAGGTTTTACAAAAATTTACACTTAAGTATTATTTTTCTGTATTAGTCTGGAGAATACTTTATCTCTCACTGTAAGACTGCAATTTTTTTTTTTCAGAGCCCCAGAGCAGGACGCAGAACTATTCCATAATCTACAAATCTGTTCTGGTTTTTTTTTTTTAATTCCCCTTTTACTTCCAATCAGTGGTTTCCCAGCTTGTAGCAAAATTTTCCAGTTTGCAAGTGTCTGTACCTGAACTAGACACTGGAAGCAGGATTAAAGGAAATTGAGGTGTCTATGGTTCATGCCTATGAACACTTTTCTCAACTTCTTTCTAACTTTGTTGACATTCAGTCCCTTTTGGTGTCTTCTTCCTCACTGCACTTTAGTGGCTGTCTAAATCAGATTCACCATCTGCCCAGGTAGGGAACTGGAAAGTGAACTCTCAAGGACAGCATGCAGAAACTCTCCAGGGTCATCCAATTACCCCACTGGAGTTCCCAGCTGGCTTTCTGTCGGGTCTCCTGAGGATATTTTGGTATTGATTGTACATTCCTGGTAAACTCCAGGAAGCAGGTAAATTTGAGGGCACACTGTTCCTAACACCATCCTTCAGAAGTGATAAAGATGTAAGTAGGAGAGGCCCTTTTGTGTTTGCCACTGAGGGCGGGTTTGGAGGAGATGTTGGCACTGTGAGCAGCTACTTTCCTTTCAAGCACCAACAGAGGAGCTCTCAATATATTGCTGATGTGCAGTAATTGCCTGTACATCATCTTAGTCACATGTACCCTGGGAACACCTGAAGTTCTTGATTTTCCACACTTCACACCTCAAACACCAGATTCAGAAAATCTATCTCCTGCTTGAAGCTTCCTGAAATTCAAAAGCCTTTCTCTGAAACCCAGACTGAACAAAAACCGAAAGAGTCTTGATACAGTTGTATGCCAAACACAGAACAACACAACCAAATTACAAGATACTGTGATTTTCTTCAAAACAAAGCTGAGGATTAAATCTCCAAATTGTCCTCAGATGCTCAACACTAGGAAACCATCCATGTTTCCTATCAATTTAAATAGAATTAGGCAACACCACAGGTATTTTCAGTTTCAGAATACAAACATTTTGCAAATCAATGTCCATTATTATTTATTTCATATATTTTGCAATCTCCTAATATCACTTGCCATGTTTTATAGTTTTGCACTCTAACACCTATGCTACGCGTTAGGATGAGAACAGTGTTCATGGTGGATCATTCTTTCAGCTTCCAAGAATCCTCTTGATATGCCTGACCCTGACTTAACTCATTTGGTACAGGTCTTTGAAACAGCACACACATAATCACGTGCATATAAATTAAAGATGAAGAGAAGAAAGGGGAAGAGAGATTAAGGATAAAGAGGAGAGAGGCATCAAGTCTTAAAGATCAAGTCACATCTGATAACCTTTAGTGAACATTACAGAAAAATAAACGTGCGCTGGACTAGCGACACACAGGCAATGAACACTGTAAGGTCTTGCAGTAGCTTGCAAGATATTGCAGTAACAGCTTTTGATTAGCTGCAATATTATTATCTAAATGCATAATGGTATTTAGATTTTCAACACATTTTTCTGCTGCTGCTGTTCATGTCACTTAACTGTAATTTCACCTTATTTTGCAATTTTTGAAAATGTTGGGTATCATTAGAAGTCTGAAATAATAATTTAAAAAAAGACGGTAATAGTATGGCTCTAAAAATAGCAGTATATTGAGAAAGAGATAAGAGAAAATAATTTTTTTCCTTCCCTGAGGAGATGGGGCACATGAGGTGTCTCACAAGTGTCTGTTTAGCTCCTGTGCCTATATCCATAGACTGCTGCTTGTGAAAGCCTTACATGCATGTTGCATTGATACGGAGCAAGTCCATATTGGCACGGAAGAAGGAAGAACATGAGCAAAGTTTGCAATCACTATGGAAACTGGCTGGTTGCTGTGTTGGCACTGGCACATCTGTCAGGGACAGCAGCTGTTCTAGAGGATTCCTTCCAACAAAGCTTTTCCTGGGACTCGTATCTGGGACTGGGTCCAGGGCTGCAGGGTTTCAACACGAATCCAGCATTCTGCACCAACATAATTTTATTCTTTGCCCTTGTAATGCAAGTCTGTTTCTTTTTCAGTGTTTAGAGAAGTTGCAGAGTGAAACACCTGGAGAGGTGACATGCAAATCTTTTCTCCTATGTGGTTCACAGCCTAGATATTGTGGCTTGGTTCTCCTTCAGCCTGGTATGTGGCCTGTTAAAAACCTATTACTACTTAATTTAGAGTGCGGGCACAAATTACTTTTATAGGAGGTTCTTTTCTTATGCATGGCTACTGTATATAGCATCACATCAAAGCACTTTCTAGCACCAGTTTCAGCAGAATCATTCTGCATGAAAGAGGACAGAAGGGTGTCTGGGGATGGCACCACCCTAAGGAATCCAGACACCAGCAAAGGCATAGATACCCTTAGGGCTGACACGTGAAGGCAGATTGGAATTTTCCTGAACCAGAGACTCTTATTAAGACAGTATTTGTCTTTAAATAGGCAAGTCAATTTGAAGTTTGTTTTGTTTAATTTGAAATATGTTACCCGCCATAAATTAGTCTTTAGAGCACTACATAGACATGTTGAAAGGAAGGTACATTCTCAGGTATAATTTTCCATGTCAATGACATCCATGGGGCTGCTGAAATATATGCTGAAGTTTCATGAAATTCTGTGTTCTCAGTACATATCAGCTCAATCTTTTTTTTCCGGGAAACATTTCAAAATCTGGCCATGATTTTTCCTTCCATTGATAATGGGCCGTGGAATGTTTTGTATCATACAGATTCTTCACTCTTTGTAGCACTTCTTAAAAGAAAAACTTTGAAAAGTGTATCTTGGGTGTTAAGGTATTCCTGTAGCAAATGCAGGAATTACTCATGAAAGAATGTAAGACCACAAAACAGTTTGAATTTAAGCTGGTGCATACCAGCCCAGTTCAGCTGTCTTGATTGACACAGTTATAATTTAATGTAATTAGTGGGTGGAAACAAGAGGAAAGAAGAGTCACACAACCAGCTGATTTGTCCTGGACTTCCACAAAAGGCTTAGGAATTTTCCTTTCAAGAACTGTTGCAACACTGCAATCTCTTTCATTATTTATCTATTAGGACTATGCATTTTCTTTTCTTGAGGAAATATGTGCCTAGGTATATAAAATAAAGTGACACACGCAAGAAAGCAGATAATTGAATCTTCTGATCCTGATTGTTGAATTTTCTGCTCCTGATGTATTTTTCTAATTGTACTCTGAGTTAATATTGTAATATCTGGTTGGAAAGAAACTTCTAAGTCTTTGCTTTTATGATTTATATTGCACCAGAATCCCTAATCTGCTATAACAAACAGTTACTTGTTATCTTTGTTTATATACAATTGACTTTAGAGAGTAGATAGTATTAATTTTTCAGCTAAGAGTTTGTGTAATGAATGATGCATTTATATCAATGTACATACAAACAGTAGCCTTCTCATATTTAATCCTTGAAAGTTACTAGGGTAGCACATTTTGCAGTGGTTAGAAAGAATTCAGACATGAAGATCATCGAATTGTTATTTGATAGCCAATCTATAAAAATACTTCATCACATGATGTGATGTTGTGATGTAGTGTTGTGCATTCAAATGGAAAGCCTATTTCTTTGGCTTTAATAACCACTGGGAAGGAAAAATGAATGGGAGAAAGATGCTTTCTTGTCTGCCAAAATACTACTTTTGTGGTGGAAGAAGGCAAAAAGGCAAAAGGCATGTTGTCTTTTGCTGAATGTTTTCATTGCAAATAGGTTTGTAGAATAAAGTAAGTCCTTTTGGATGGAATTTTGCCATTTTTATGGGGGACTATTCAGATCATATACTTCATGAAAAAAGACTGCACTGTTTAATGCAGTTTGTCTGAAAATACCTTAGCAAGCCTATTTTCCATGTTCACTACCTGTAGGGCTTGCCCTAGAGTGAGTTAAATCCTTAGGTCAGCAAGACCTTCCTGTTTAAGTGCTGTTTCTCTGTGGTCTGGACCAGCACTTTGTATTCCATACGCGAAGGGATGCACGGAGACACTCTGCAAACACGGTGCTGGGCTGGTGCACAGGCACACAAATGTAGTTCTGATGAGTTTATTTAGCTGTGGAGTGAGATCAAGATCTGAATAGCCGCAGGGCATGGTCATGCTTCACTCTCAGGAGCAAGTACTGCCAAAGGAGGTTCAAAGAGCTATGTTTACAACCATGGAACAAGCTCCCTGTTGATTTCAATACCTGACATTACACAGATATGCAAACTCAATATAATTTGTTCCATCTGTCCCTTCTCATTGCTATCTAGTAGCAGCACAAGTCCTCCCTTCTCCCAACATGCTACAGTCCTGTGTGACTGCAGTGAGGACCATGCAGGGACAGGGGAGGAGCAAATAAAAACCATTATCTTGAAGTTTCTTGCTTACCATAATACACTGGAGTAGTGCTGGAGTCATTTTTCCCTGGTGTGAATTGCCTCGGGTGAATGCTGCTGAAAGACAGAGAGAGTAGTTTGTCTTCCTAAGGCTACACAAACAAGTGAATGTTACAGGTATGGCTTCAGCGTGGGAGATCCTAGACTCCCTGTGTCTTCCGGACAGTGTCATGCTCTTCTGTATGCTGGCAGGTACAGCTGGCTTTTTACTATTCTGCAAAGATATTATTATATTGTTGTGCACTATCGCAAACAACCAAGATGTTTGGAATATAATTCCAGCTCAGCAGGATTTTACAGAAAGTTAAATTAGCCACTGCTGTTAGGTCTCTGTAAACAGCCACCGCTGGAGAACCACAGCACCATAAAGTTGTGTTGTATTCTTTCTGACACCAGCATTTTCTGGAAGTGTTGCTCTCAGGAATGAAAATGTCCCAAAACACAGAAGTACATTTATTCAGAAAGACTGGAAGTAATTTGGTTGCAGAATTTCAGAGATGCTGCAGGAATCAGGCTACCCAGAAGGAATTGACTTATCACATTTTGTAGACTTTTGGGAAAAGAGGAAATTAGCCATCAACCAATTGAATTACCATGTTATACCTTCCCCTTTCCTTCATTTACTTTACCTTCAGGACTACTCAGAACTGCAATAATAATAATTTTCTGTTTGATTACAGACTAAAACTTGTCTGTCAGCTATCACATATCCATAACTTTCAACCTGCTGCATTTCAGATTTGGCATTCCACTTCGATTCCATGGATTGACACTTCCCAAAAATCACTCGGCTTTGGTCCCTTTTTATGAGGTCTTTCATTAGACACATCTTGTTTACCAGACTTTACCTACTGCTTTTATTAGTATGTAAACAACAAGTTTTTCTCTCTGTATTAAACACATTCATGCTCCCTGGTTTCTTGTTGGTAGAGTGTTCCTGTCAAGTAGGTCTTTACTCTCTGTTTTTTTCCCTTCAAGTTTATTATTTCCCTATACCAGGTATATTTGTGCACTGACTTTGAGTAGATAATGAACTGTGATTTTCTCCCTGATGAAGGTTGTATAAACATTCCCTTCCACGGCATTTGCCAGTTAGAAAATGCCTAATGGATTTTTTTTTTATTTTCTCAATAGCACTTAGACTGTAAACTACCAGCAAAGACATTAACTTGCATCTACAGAAAGAAGTGAAAATATCATAAAGATACTGTGCTAAATTTGGTGTCAACGATTCAACAGGGTTGTTAAAAAAGTTGCAGAAGATTTGGATAAAAGCTGTAAGAATAAATAAAGGGCTGAAAGCTATGCTTTATAGTGATTGGTCTGAGATATTTAATTTGCATGGAAAAGGGATAAAACTGGAGCTATACACTGAATTTAGGACCAGCAGATGCAATTAACTCAGATTGTTTCACCTATGTATTCAGAAGATATTCAAGTTGCCCGATTTCCTTAAATGAAGCCCAAAGCCTTTTTCTAGCTAAGCCAGATAATTCAGTCTTCATAAGGTGTGTGTTACAGACTAAACAGATGAGCCCAATTTATGAGCAACGCATCTGCAATGAGAAGGAGGCTGAGTGGAGCAGCTGACACACCTGAAGAAAGCGATGCCATCCAGAGGGACCAGGACAGACCTGAGAAGTGCGGCCAGGAAAACCTCATGATGTTCAACAAGTCCAAGTGCAAGGTGTTTTACCTGGGCTGGGGAAATCCCAGACATGAGTCCAGACTGGGAGAAGAAGGTTGCTCACTGAGAGCAACCCTGTGGAGAAGGACTTTGAGGGTTCTTGAGGATGGAAAGCTGGACATGAGTCAACCGTGCATGCTTGCAACTCAGAAAACCAATCGTATCCTGGGCTGCATCAAAAACAGGGTGGCCAGCAGAGGGAGGGAGGTGAGTCTCCCCCTCTACTCTGCCCTGGTGAGGCCCCACCTGGAGCACTGCATGCAACTCTCGGGTCCTCAGCATGGGAATGACATGGACATGTTAAAGCAAGTCCAGATGAGATCCACAAAGATAATCAAAGGGATGGAGCACCTCTCCTTTGAAGACAGGCTGAAAGAGCTGGAGTTGCTCAGTCTGGAAAACAGAAGGTTTTGGAGAGACCTCATTGTGGGAGAGGCAGTTTTTATATAGGCAGATAGTGACAGGACAAGGGGCAGTGGCTTTAAGCTGAAACAAGGCAGGTTTAGATTAGATGTCAGGAAGAAATTCTTTATTCAGAGGGTGGTGACGCACTGGAACAGGTTGTCCAGAGGAGTTGTGGATGCACCATCCCTGCAAGTGTTCAAGCCCAGGTTGGAGGTGGCTCTGAGAAACTTGATGAGTGGCATTCCTGCCCATGGCAGGGGAGTTGGAAATAGGTAATCTTTAAGGTCCCTTCCAACCCAACCCATTCTATGATTTTATGATTCAATGATTCTCTGAAATGATCAGATAAATTAAACCAAGATTATTCCAAGAGATAATACATATCTTCTGGTGCACCAGAAGGCCAAGAAATGCAATAAATTAATCTTATGCTCCATTGCCATGACAAGGAGAGAAACTGCTGTCCAACTGGTCAGACTTGAGTGTGTGAGCAGACACACAAATGACATAAATTTTCTTCAGAGTAATGGACTAAATGCTCTATTTTTATATTGCCAATCACTGATGCTTCAGAGGAAGATGAGAAAACAAACAAAACCAGCATGGAGTTTTTTCTGACCCCCTGTAAGTAGTTAATTGAAACCCTTAAGCTCTGATTAACATAATTAGGTTAAAATTTAAGCATTATGAGAGTATTGAGATAATAGAAAGTATCCTGAAGTCAAGTCATAGAAAAGAAATGGAATGAAGAGGCAGAAATTGAATGAGATTTCTTAGATCATAAAGAAAGGGATGAAATTTGGATTCATTGACAGAAAGAACAACTACACAGACAGACGGCCATGAAGCCAAAAATGTCTCTGTGAGGTTGCATAAGAAGTGCATGTTATAAAAATATAGGCTATACTGCCCAAATCTGTTTATTGATAAGCCTTCTCACTTTATTATCGAGGTGAATTCTTCTGATTTCTACTGCTGGACACTGATCCTTGCAATATGAATAATGACAATATTGCAGAACATCTTCTGTCAAACATTTGCTGTCTGTATCACAACCAAATTTATCAAGTATCTCAACTTGTTTGCAGCACAGAGTAAAACAAACTACTGCAACAACATCAAAATCTCAACAAGGCTGATTTTCAAGTTCTCTGATCACATTCTTGGCTCTTCATTTTAATCCTCTCTTCATATGTCTACACCTTTCAAGCTGTGGTTACCATAGCTGGATGTAGTAACCAGCCTCAATTAATGGAAGGCTGCATTTGCCCATGCTGGGTTATGGAATACTTTTTCAGCTATTGTCAGTCTACCACATAAGGGTGGAATGTGGATCATACAGTTATTAAAGTAGGAAAAGTTGTTCTAGTTTTTGCTAAGAATGATGGTATTTGTAATTCAACAACTTAGTTGAAGATGTGATAAGT
Organism: Ptilonorhynchus violaceus; assembly: GCA_013397565.1. Lineage (NCBI taxonomy): Eukaryota > Metazoa > Chordata > Aves > Passeriformes > Ptilonorhynchidae > Ptilonorhynchus > Ptilonorhynchus violaceus. Next base: position 234,775 of record VZRJ01008142.1, read on the forward strand.
TCTTCATCAGCAAAAATAGTGTGGTCAAGGTTGAATGAGTCTCTCCATAGTGCACTCTAGTTCCCATTGCACTGTGGAGGAGTAGATAGCAGTGTAGGTTTCTGGCTTTATAATTTGTGAGGCGAAACCTTCAGGACCTTGTACTACTCTATGCAGATGGCAGCCCTGTGCTGATGGCATAGAAGCGCAATGAACCTCTCTCTGTGGTAGGCAAAGGAGGCTGAGATCCTCTACTAGATGAAGGGCAGTCCCCTCCTGTTCTGCTTCCTTGTAACGCTACAATTTATGGCATTTGTATCTGTGGGTCTGCCAAATTCTCTATAAATGGGTCATACTTGGACCATTTAGTATGCAAACTAAAGACTTGTCTCTGCGGTTTTTTTATGAAAGTGTCCTGACTGATTTATAATCACTGTGAGCACTGCAGATGAAGAACCAAATGTGGGGTATCAAGAAATGAAGAAGAAAGGAGAAGACAGGCTACCTAGTGTTTCACGGAATGTTTGTTGGTGTGATGAATACAAATGAAAACTATTCACATTACAGCAAATTATGCTCCAAGTGCAATCTATGTGCTTTGCTTGCCTGTCACTGCAACTGGAGCTGTCAGCCAAGCTGACTGGTACATAGAATGATTTTGAAATATTTTAATTCAATAAGAATCTAGTTTGTGCAAGGGAGACAAACGGCTGACAAGTTAAGAAATGCTGTGATGAGATATTAATTTCCAGTGGACAACAGGGACTTAAAATCCTTGAGAAGACACATTTCAGAAACCCAGAAATTTGAACACTCCTTTTTTGCCTCCTTGAAGACATATAATGGCTGCATTTCTCTGTCTATCAACTCTCTTCCAAAACAAAATAATTTGGGGTTTTGGTTTTTTTTGGACTTGTGCTCTCAATTCTACGCACTCCTTCCTCCCTCAAGAACGGAGTAAATGAGATTCCCTGTCTCGCATGCATTTTATTTTGCAAGGAGAGAGGGTCTTCTACTCCCAAAGACTTGTGCAAGCAGGGGATCACAAGCACTCATGTTCTTCACTCAGGAAGCTCCACTTATTTCTCAGTTGTTTGGCTGAATCGATAAGCATTAGTAGTTGGGATTTTTGATGATCCAAGGCCTGGACTTGCCTTCACTTAGGAAGTTTTCTTTAGAGTATCATAGTAGGATTCCTAAAGTTTATTTCCTCTGCTTCATCCCACAGAAGACAGAGAAGGGAAACAGAAATTATTATTAAGAAATAATAAAAAACCTGTCAACACTATTCTGCTTTTGAAATGAATATGTATACACAAGTTGCTTTACTCTCTTCTGTCAATGTAAAGGGGCATAAAGATTTCATCTACTTCCTTTTCACTGTCAAAATGGAGCCATGGAGGCCTGGTGTAACTAAGAGTCAGGCTTTCCAAGTATGCTAATTCAGTAAGTTTGGAAAATGTGTGATTGTAGAAAAGCAGAGAGAGATGTGTGTGGATCATTGATACGAAGTTGAATATTACATATTTTGACTTATTTAAATTTAATGAACCCCAGAAAGCACTTTTAGTGTTTACTTTTTCCTCATTTGACTCTAATTAACCTTTCCCATGATTCAGATGTCTGACAAATGTGTAGGGCTGCAGGGCTAAGTGCTTTTTTCCATGATTGACTTTAATTAAGCTTTCTCTAGGCTTGAAACCCTTGTAAACTCAGAGAACTTTATTTTAATTGCCTTCTGCCAGATTTACTTATGCTAGACAAATATTATAAATCAAATACAGCACTATTAGAAGCACGATGAACTGACTTACAGAGCAGTAGTCTGGTAAAATGCATTACACTCACTAAAAGTGCTGTGATGGGAGAAAAATAACTGATTTCATGAAGACAACTTCTGGAGCATAAGTAGCTTTTCTTTTTCTGCTGTGTAGGTACATGAAGACACCAAGTTTCCAACTACTGTTATTCTTCTCCAGTTTCAGTGGTATTATGTCATATTCATTCAGACTAGAAATTATTGAGTACATACTCTGAGAACTTCATACTTTGGACAGATCAATAGGTCTCTGTTGCAGCTGGTGGAATGAGTCAGTTCAATCTTAATTAGGAGACTGTCACCTAAATCATGGCATTTCTGCTCCCTGACTCTGTCCTAAAAGGGTCATCAGGAGAACCAGACAAAGAGGCACCAATGCTTGTACAAGTAAATGCTGATTTTATTATTCAAAATACTGCACACAGGAATGCAGTTCAATGGCTGTTTGCAGAAATAAATGAAAGATTGTCCATAACTTTTAAGTTAAATGTAAGTTTTTTCCAAACCAAGGTTTGTAACTTTTTTCAGTACTTCCTGTCAAATGGTAGCATGTTAAGTTAAAATTTTGTCAGCTCATGAATTGGAAACATCCCTTCTATGCAAATGAATGGCCAATCCTCTTTTCATTCTGCGTTCCACTGCTATAAATTGAACTGTGAGAGAGGCATTGTGAGCTGCACAAAGGTAGTATGCTGCACATTTCAGCTCCTTTTCCATCCTACAGTGTGTTCTGAAGGGTCAGCTGAGCTGTATTTACTCTGCTACACTCCTCCTATGCAATCTCTTTATGCTTGATGGGAATGGTGTGGCTCTCACGCCAGAACGCCATCCTGAGAAAACCTTTCGCAATTGCTGTGGTTGAAAGCACTCATCCGTAATAGAAAAAGTTCTGGGGAGCTTTTTCTGGAAAGAAGACTACCAAGACTGTCTTTGGGCTTAATTACAGTACAGCAGTGGTCTTGAAATAAGGGTCAACCTTTTCCTTCAGTAACCAACAACTTGAAAACAGATATCAACAGAGGTTAACCATGGTGTCTCAAATGTGATAACTCTGTGTTTCCTGCCAATTTTCTTCCTTTTCCAACACAATGTGGAATAGTCTAAATTATAATCAAAATTATTATGAGTGTGGTTTAGATCAAGTAAATTCCCAAAACAGAATCCTTACACCTGAGCCCACAGTGTAAAGAAATGCCTAAATATTTAATCATATTACGCTAATATGATTCATACATACAAAAATGTATGTGTGCATTTATACATTTATATAAGCAAGTATTTAAAACAACTACTTTATCTGAATACAGATCCTGCACAAAACAGTAGATGGTTGGCTCTTTTAGCTCTGTTTATCCAGCTAATATGTGTTGCCAAAGCTGTTGAAGTAAAGGGTCTCCATGGGGACCAGCTTTGGCTCAGAAAGAATAATTAAGTTTCTGTACCCTGTTGATACTCAGCTTCCAAGAGTGCTAATAAGAACACTGTACCAAGGTGGCAGCTTTCAAACCCCAGCCCAGGGCAACAGAACGCCTTAAAGCCAATCGAAAAGCAGGTGCCAGAGCCTGCACGAAGCTGTTAAGTCAGGAGAACAACTGGTAGCTTTCCTAGATCCTGCAAGGATAGTGGGTTCGCTCCTGAGTTTGACATATGACCAGTCCTGTTGGAGGACTTCGGAGCATTTTCAAGGTAAGCGAGGATACATGTGGAGAGATGTTTGATGTGGAATTGGTGCACAAAATAATTTGTTTTAAAAGTACTCAGAAACCTCTAAATAGTAGAGTACTGTTTAAAAAAAAGGAGATATAAACTATTTGATGTAGAGAGGCTTTTTTTATACTTGTGAGTCTTTGTTTAGCTAGAATCACAATTACTCATGGGAAAAAAGTCTACAGCCATTTCCTAGTTTTAATTAATTCTATTTTACATCCTGACACTTTAACTTGCTCTTGATCAGCTTCTAAGTGATCTGTTTGACATGTCTACCTTTAATTCAGAGTAATTGTCAAATCAGTTTGCAATTTATCAGGAATGTGAAGAGTAACTCTAGCCAGAAAGAGCTATTTTTCTTTGAGAGTGAAAGTAAGCTATTACAAAAGGCCTAGGAGGTTTAAGAAAAATGGTACTGTCATCTGAAATTTCTGAGTGCAAGAATCCCTTCAGATTTCTAAGAAGAATTTTAAGTAAATTCTGCATTCAATAAACATGACAATGATCTGACTTGAATGAAAAATGTTGCCTAAATTCTATTGCCTTATTTAGACTAAGCTGAAGGCCCTGCAATCTATTACAATCTATCCCATGTCCTGTATTGTGTTGTGGAGATGTTTTCAATATTGTGCTTTTACTGGATGAGAGTGCTGACAAGTGGTATTGGTCTTAAACAATACTTGCAATTACAAACTAAATAGTAATGTCTGCCTTAAAATTTCCTTGACATATATTAAAAAAAATTCTGCGTAACAATTATAATATCTGAAAAAAGAGCTTATTCTTTCAGCTTCTTCACTATATATAAAATCCCAGGTACAGAGAGTCACATTTCCTCACTACTGACTCATTGTTACCTGTGTGTAACTCTTCTGCCAGCTGCCAACAGTGGGAACACGGACCTTACACAGAAAGGTCCTTTTCTAAAACTGATTAAAATACAACCTATGCACATTTATGTTTCTTCTCCTGGTACTGGGAAATTGAACTAGAGCTGCAGCTGCACCAAACATTTTAATGAATTGCAAGTTTACAAAAAAAAAAAAGGCACATCTAGGAAATTTTGCAATTTAGTGAAGCTGGCTCGAAACTGGCATGAAGTTTTGGTTCAGAAGAAGAAATGGAAGAAATACTTTCTATGAGTGTTTCATTTCAAAATGTACACCATGCAATGCTGTGAATTTTCACTAAAAAATGCTCTTTTTTCTATTTGAAATTCACTAATTTCTTTAAGACTATTAAAAAACTTTTTAAAAAGCACAAAATCAAAACAAAATATCAGTGGCATAAAAATGAAACACAGAAGATTTCTCCAAATTATATCCTTCACGTTTTGGTTGGGACACTGAGCAGAAAATCAATTAGTCACAGAGAAGCCCCCTCGTGGGCAGAGTCTGGTTATTTTCAGGGTCATGAGCATTGCTTATTACTTAAAGCATATAACTCAAAAGTCTGCACAGACAGCATGAAACTATGTATATGGGTATCTTTAAAGATTGAGCAGAGCTAACTGTGTAGGGACTATGAGGAATGGTGCATCCACAGTGTGTTCATTACCCATTTGGTAGACACTGAGAATATTGGCAGACAGCAATTCCTTGTGGCACTCACAGTTTGGCTCACTGATATTTAGAGGTGATGTGGACTGGTGCCACTCCCTCCATTTCTGTGATGACCACTCTTACTCTTCCGGTGTGGGCTATCCATTCCCCTTTTCAGTGCTGCTAGCAAAATCCCTGTTTCATCTTTGCTGTAAAGTCCCCTGTACCCTGTTACACCTTCCATCAAAGGCACAAAATAGAGGCCACAGGGGCACAACAGCATTACTGCAAAAAAGAGCAGTGAAAATAGATCTCCCCCCCATCCAAAGGCCATGTGTTTGTCTTTCATCTGTGGTACTGTGTTCCTTTCTTTCCAGGGAAAAAACAAATAAACAAAACAAACAACAACAAAACCCAACCAACCAACCAAACCCCAAGCAAATAAACAAAAACAAAAAAAGAGAGAGGCAGAAAACCACTCTAAAGTAATGGAGCATATAAGAAGCCCTACCAAAGGAGGACCTGATGGGTACATTGTTTTGAGTTAAGTGGGGTAGTGTGGGCTTTTGAAATTTCTTCCGGAAAGCAGCGATTATTTGACAAAATGCAAAAAGGTGAATTTATTTAAAGCATTTCCTTGTTCCTGGGTTAATGGGTTAAAATAATACTGGTTGTTGCTATGATTTTGCTCATATCAAACTCACCTTCATAAAGTAACTTGCCATATTGCTGCAGCTGGCTGGATAATGTCTGTTCCTGTGTTTGTCATTACGGAGCAAAGAGACCTGCCAAATTATTCAAAAGTGTATTGCAGTCCCAGCACCTCTTATTATTCTTTGAGCTCCTTGCTCCTTTTCCTTTCATGTTGTTCTGGTACACAGGGATATAATGAAGAAGTTACATAACTAATTAAAGCAGATGTATTTTTAATAAAGTCTTTAGGATTGATTTTTTGAGAACTAACAAATTCAATTCTCAAGTGTATCTCAACACTATTTCAAAAAGTGATTGATTTATTCATTTTAGCTTTGGGGAGTGCTGTTCTCATATGGATTTTTCCAAAGACTTAAGGTCTTACCTTTGGTTACTTGCACTCTGTGTGGATAAGGCACGACTACTTAAGCATGCTGTCAGATCAGAAGCAAAGGTGTAACTAATATAGCCATCAAAGGATCTCTAAAACTGACAGACTGCCTCTGCAGGATTTTGTAATCTGTTTTATTCATAACATTATTAAGATGTAAGTATAGCTTAATTTTTATCACAAAGTGTATAAATGAAAGCAGTTGCAATTCAAACATGGGGCTTTGATGGAAGGCTCATTGAAATCATTGAAAAGACTCACGCTGGTTCCACTGATCATGGATGAATATCAAACACCACATGACATCCTACTGTGATCATTTGTTTTGATGAAAAATTTTGTGATTAATATCTGAAGATTTATAATGTGCGCAGGAAAGAAGGGTTAAGAAAACCCAGAAAAAATATTTGTGATATAAATCAAGGTTTTTCTAGTGTGGGAAGTGGAGGAAGGGAAGACTTGTAAATTTCCTTCTTTTTAACCAGAGATCCCAAGTAAAAAACCTTCAGTTTTGGATTACTTGATTTTTCAGGTTGGGTAGTTGGTGGTTTCTTTCACTACTGTTCGTATTTCCTTCCTTTCGTCATCTTGATTTCTTTTCTCTATCTTCTTGTATGAGGTCAAAAGGAAATAATAGAGGAGAAGGAAGAGGAAAGTTACATTTACTTACATTTTGGCATCAAATTTCAAAACCAAAGATAAAGCTCAATACTTTTTTTTTCTCCCATGCAAATACTTCTGACAAAGATTCCCATAATCATTACCTACATAAAAAATCCTCATTATTAATAGCAGTGGAAGCAGTGGTATTTGAAGAAAAATTTTCCTCCCTTGTCATTTATTAGAAGATAAACCTTTAAAAAAATATTGAAATCCAAATTCAAAGAACAGTAAATATCCTTATTTTTGAGTTGACACACTTTGAGTTCTCTTTCTTTTTCATGTATTCAAAATGTTCTTCTGCATTGGAAAGCTTGGTCTCAAACAGCTACTTTTCCATAAAATATACATTTTAGATTGAATACTTTCAGATTTGGCAAACTGACCACAGGATGAATTTATTCTCTTTATATCACTCTGCATCCCTCCCCCTGCTATGTTCTGTTTGTCTGGAGCATTGAATTTCTTGCTCACAACTTACCAATCACAGGAAAATAAACTGGAATGAGATTAAACTTGAATGGCTCTACCTCAATCTTGGGCTGTTCAGTGGTGATGTTTGTGGGGACACAAACACTCTTTTTCTCTTTGTGAATGACTTGTTGACAGTACTGAGCAAGGATTTCTGGTTTTTGATCATAGAGTTGTCTTTTCTTTGGCCTGTGGTTGTCTAAACTTGGAAATACCGAGTGTCTGAGTGATGAGCGGTGGGGAAGCTGTAATCAATCTCCACGTACACACACTTGTATATGCACGTAACTCCCACACACAGACACAGAATAAGGTAATCTGAAGTTTCAGGTACTTTGTACTGGTGATATAGCTGCAGGGTGACTGAGATGAATCAAATTATTTGAAAGAACAAAACTTCAGGAAAATAGGCACAGCAATAATCCCAGTGATTTATGAGCATTGTGAAGGATTTACCACATTCTTGCATCGGTTCACATGATAAATTTGCTTTGGTCACTGCCTTCTGAGTCACCATGAGAACTAATTTGCAAACTTGAGATATCTGAATCTTAAATTATTCTGTTTATTATTCACGATGAATAGAATATCAATGCATTAACATCCCGTTATTTTTATTTAAGATTTAAGATTGAACGAAAAAGGAAATCGTTAAGGTAAGTGTTCGGGTTGTACAAAACTTTTATTCACTATTCCTGATATTGTCTTTAAGCCTTCCCTAATTTTAACTGTTACCTTTTTCCCAACTCTTCATATATACAGTAGCCTGATTTCCCAAGCAAATAAAAACCTTCAAATTTTTGTAAAATCTGTTGTTCTCTGCCCAACTACAGCTGAAATTTCTTCATTGTTTATGTTACTAAACATTGTTCTTTTTTTTTTTTTTTTTGCTGTTCTCATCTACCTTTGCTTTCTGCTGTGCCTTGCACAGGAAAAGGTGTGTTGATTAGCACCAAGACAGGAAAAATGTGAAGGGAAATGATACAAAAAGGTCACCCAGATTTCTCTGAAATCTTATGGAAATTCTGTGGCAGGAACACGTATGTCACCTTCTGCCATAAGTATAAATTGCTTCAGCTCATTTCCTAGCTGAAGTGTGGGTTGTATTTATAAGGAGTGGGTTTAAAATTCTCATTGGTATTTTAAAGGTCAGGCAGCACATACAAGCAGCATACCAACGACAGGAGTTAATCATTTAGCTATCAAGAGGTAAGAGCGTTAACTCACATGAAATACAGGGACAGCATCACATTGACAATCATTTTCCCCAGGAAAGCAATATTAAATTTTCATGTGGGTCCAACTATGATAATCAAGAAGTTGGATCAAATGTGAACTTGCAAATATATACGATACTCCCTGGTAAGTTCATGTGTATCCTGTAATAATTTCACACACTTGTGGCAAATGAAAGGCACTCTGCCCATCTTTCATTAAGGGACAGCAGCCTTTGGTTTTCCAGTATGTGCTGGAGAACTGTGACAGCAATTTCACAACTCAGATTTGCTCCTGATAACTTTTCATTCTACCTGTGTTCTAAGAATGTCTTGATAAGTCCTACCCTCTGGTGAGACTGCCATTTTGTCAGTGTTTGGACAAAGGTGAGTAGACCCTCTCAAATCACACAGGTCTTGTAAAAAGAGCTGTGAATTACTTATTTTCATGTTCTTTCTACTTTGGGATCCAGTCTGAAAAACTGAGAATACACATCTTCATGCATTTATAGCACACTTCCTATTTGACTTGGTCAGAGATTGCTTTGGTCAAGATTTTAGAAATCAGCTAAGCTCTTTTCAGAAGATGCTAAGTACTGACTCTGAAAAATAGACCAAGAAAGGTATATGAAGCAGTAGATGTCCAGAATGAAAGATAGGATTCCTGGAAAAAAAAAGGCTAGATTTCTGGAGCTACCTCAAAAAGGTGTGTGGCAAACAGATTTGATTTTTTCAATACAGGGCATCACACAATTGTCATTTGACTGCCTTCTGCCATCTGTTCCAACAGTTAAACTCATTCCTTAGATGGGACAGTTAGCAATATTGACAATGCTCCCTATGAAAAAAACACCTTTAAAATCTAGGTGGGATTTCATAGGAGGCCTGTCAGCTTCCTGAAATTTACATTCCCAGCCATCCTTGGCAATACTAAAGCCAATTCTTTCTTCAGGGGTAATAATAATAATAATAATAATTTTCTTTGCAGTTCAAATTATGGCATAAAATTTCCAGAACAGTCGCAAATCCTTGCAGAAGTGATGACCTTTAGGAAATTTATTTGGCAAGGAAGTTGAGACTATATTGAGAGGAGAATAAGATGGTAAGAAAGTGATAAAGGAATCCAAAACACTGCATGACAACCCAGACCCGTGCAAAAGGCGCCAAAGGTGTGAGCTTATACTGAGTGAGCACAAACTGGAAGCTTTCCCTCTGATGATGTGCTTTCATGTATGACTGGAAGGACCTTACTTCATGTTTCCCTCTACAGTGATCATTTATTCCTCAAAAGACTGGGTCAAAATCCACTTCCCACCCTTCCCACCAGTTTAACCACAGGCACTGGCATATGCACTGCATGCTGCCTTGAACAGAGCTCCTCACGTTTCCCACCAAATAGCGAGCTGCTGGTTCACCTTGAACTCCTCCCAGCGGATTAGTGTGACATCTTTACCGTACCGTGCTCTTCCACAGCAGCAAGCATTATCTGCAATGGAAACAGTGACACGAAAGAATGGAGTAGTAGTCGTTCATGAAAACAAGACGTGCTGTGAAGGTGTTTAAAATGTGTAGAAGGACACCGTCAAATTACCAAGACTTACTATTGCATCTATGATAAAATCATAATAGTACAGGGGGGACTTCTGTCTACTGAAGAAATTACTGGCTATACTGCTTATAATTAAAGAAAAATAAAAACCATATGACAACTCAGCAATTCAAGCACCTAATAAGCTTTGATAAATAGCCTCTGTAGAGCTTGTGCAAATACAGATTAACTTTAAAAATGCTGTTATCCCCAGCAGACAGATGTTCAACTACTGAAATCAGGAGACAATCAAGAATAGTAGATTGCATGCTGAGTGGTACTGAAGGGTTGTCAGTGAAGATACACGTGTTGAGGACTTCAAATAGCTCTCCCTGGCTCTCTCAGTGCCAGAAGCCTCTTTTTGACAAATCTGCACTGCATTTGAAGGAACAGTGAGGAAGTACCTTACCCAGTCAGTCTCTCCTGGGACATGTTATGCTCATGGGAACACACACAGTTTGCTCATTTGAGGTGGTCATGACTTCAAGTTGACCTGATGTTTCTGTAGCTTTAGTCACTCAGTACAATAAAAGGCTCACTAAAAGTTTGAATCTTGACTGTCAGGTTATACTTCTCTTTCTCAAACCATACCAGTGCACAGACAAGAACCCTAGAGTTACAGAATTTCTCCAGTCCAGGATAAACGTTCCATTCAGGGACCAAGTTAGGGCCAAAATCCACTCATCTGTTGTAGTGGAAAAGCTTATATCCTTCCTACCTGCTTGATATTATGATACAGACCTTGTGGTACTTTCCTTAGTAATAGTATATATGGTAGATGACGTAGCTGATGTAGATTACAACAGCTCTAGGAATTATCAAAGTTTCAATTACTTCTCCTAGTCTATGTTTTTGCAGTTTTTAAATTTTGTGAACTGGAAATAGTTAACTCAGCTCTCACTTTAGTTTACAGGCTTGTCTGTGTGTTCTGCAATGGGCACTGAGGCTGAAAAACAGTTCTGAAAAAATAGATGAGGAGCTTAATTTACTAATGATTAATTAACATATTTTTATACAGGGGAAAAAAAAAAAAAGTCATGGTATGGCTGAAACCCTGTCTTAAACCCTGGATTTTATGCAAAATTAACATCCAGGCAATTGCTGTATTAAAAAAAAGTTAAAACATTACTGTTGGTTCCAGTTCTTCATTGTCCTGAATTATTAGTGGAAGCTGAAGAGGAATGAAAAACTGAGCCCCAGACGGTGATGAATATTTCTAGGAGAAGTGCTAAGCAATTGGAATAAATCATTATGAAAAGTGGGGAACGTGTGAAACAGGCAACAAATAACTGGAGGGCACTTTTTTGTTACCGGCCTGTATGAAAGTCTGGTTGTAACCATGGCAACTGGAAGGCCACCGTTACAGCACTGCTATCAACAAATATTGAAGAGTAACTTACAGCACTTTTCTCATTCAAGCAATATTAGCTGCTTTCCCTGCCATGCCCTACAGACACGCCCTCTGACCCAGGCTTCTTCCTTCACAGGGACAATCCACCATAGGGCCAGTTAAGCCTTCCAAGTCTGCAATCCTTCCTTTTGTCAAGTGGACTGGCATGCAGCATTCCATTTTCTCATTATTTACTCCTTTTTCAATGATAACATTGAAGTTTTATGTGCTAACCCACATGAGACAGGAAGACAACTCTGATACAACAAAAGGCAGTGTCATCTAGAAGTGCAATAAAGAGTGTGATAATCAAAGGTCGAATGATGCACTGAGATGTTCATGTACACCTGCTTTTGATCACTGTACCAAAGTATTCTGGGATGCTTTGGAACAAATGTTTTAGAACAAATGCAACAAAAATTCAGCTGCTTGTTTTCATTTTTTGTCCATAAACTCCATAAATGCTGTCTGTATCTGTGTCTTAAATGAAACCATTACAGGTACTTTGCCTGTAAGTGTACATTCTCTAAAATATATGGAATTATTTAAATTTGACATCAATTCCAAACTCCATATCTTCTGGGGTTTTTTGGTGGTAGTATTTTTTCCTTATTGGCCTATAATGCTATCTATATCAGAAACCTGTTTTCATCAAACTACCCTCCAAATAATGAAACTATGAGTAGAAACCATGTCCCTGGCAATCTGCATTTAGAAGTTTTGGTTAGTGGAATGGAAGTAAAAATGTGTTTCTCTGATAATATGTATCTTGCAGCCAGCTGTTGAGCTCAGAAGTAAAAAAATGCCAGACATATTTGCCAGAGGTACTTTATTTCTATTTACAGTGATGAAGAGATAAATAGAAATTTTTGCAGGCTAATAAGTTTTTGATAACATTGAGATTCTAGTACTGTGCTTTGGAAAATATAAAATCATAGAATCATAGGATATGCTGAGTAGAAAGGGACGAACAAGGATAATTGAAGTCCAGTTTCTGGCCCTGACAGGACAGCCACAAGCATCACACCATGTGCCATAGAACATATAAAGGATTATCATTGTCTTCATTTTTCTGTAATAGTACACCAAAATTACCTATATTTGAGTCAGTGTGAAGCCATAAAAGCAAATTAAGAAAATCAATTGCTGCTTAGTACTATCATTTACTCTTCACAGTGAATTTTAAATCTTTCTGCTGCATGAATTGTTATTAACACAAATTCTCCAAATTTCCTATATAACAGGACTTGTTTTTCATAGAATGTGATAGTGAAAAGAAAAAACATTTATAATTCTTCTGATTTTCCACTAACATCCATCAATAGCTATAATACTTCATTAGAGATCCAGTGCCTAGTACTTACCCTCAATGGGTTCTCAACACTCGTTATTCTGTACCTATGTTTGCCTCTGTGCTATAGAACCTATTGCTAAATTTTACAAGAAAAAAGAAAAATGTCATAATGGTTTAATAGATATCAAATTCACAATCATTTGTGGGGTTTTTTTGACCTGAGTGGCAAGCAGATTCCATAAGCCCATCTCTCTTACTTGCTTTTGTGTTCTAGAAGTTTCCACAGCATCATGAAATGCCCACATTTGCCACGAATAGGAATTTATCAACTAATTTTTTTTTTTTAATCCTACTTTTCAGAGAAATTGCTCAGAGTTTGGAAGTGCTTGATTCAGCAGTTGGCAATTCCACACTCAAAGTCAAATATACTAGTATAAAATATTGCTCCAGTCCCTAAATGCTGATTTGATAAAAACAACATGAAAGAAGGAACTGTGATTTTAATTTTCGAGGAACTGAGGCCTCACAGTTGGTGTGGATTTAATTTAAAATGTTGAGTTTTCACTACTTTGGGGGTCCAGGCTGTGCCGTTTTCTATAATTGCCCTGATGAACAATTATCTAGAACTAAAGAATGCAAAATACTTGAAGGAAAGCAATGAACCCAAGTTAATGCCAAAATCATTAAATCCCCAGCTGGGAGGAGGAACCACTCTCTTCCAGTTCCCGGAAAAGGAGTCAAAGCTGCATCAAAATGCGAGTTTTCCAGCTACTTGAAACTAATAACTAGACCTTTGTCATGTCAATAACTATGGAGGACAAATGCAAGCTATGTACTCCCTGAAATGTTTGGATTTGGGGGATATGCATAGTTGGTATGATGGTGGGTTTTCTAATCCGTTTTACTTACAGGATGGTTGCTACCTGGCCTGAGAGACAACCTTCTGGGAACACCCTCAGGCCTTTATCCCAAGCACTGTCTACCTCTCACTATATTCCACTGGTGCTTGTTGGGAGTTTGTAACAAGCTAAAGTAGCTGTTTATAAATGAGCATGAATATGCTGCAGGTGCACAAAAGCCCTCCCTGAATGGATACTGTGCGTGCAGAGACTACAGTTCACCTATTATTCAAAAGCAAGCATAATGTGAAGAACATATAGAGCATTAGGCTGTTTGTTGAATCAAGACCCTGCACTATTAGATTAAAAAATACTTTTTTTCTCCCAAAAACCAAGTCTTTGATTCTTATTTGTAAGCCTAGGTCACTGAAAGGAAATGTCCCTCTATGTATAATCGGGCAGATGACGTCCTTTCATATAATTTTTATTTTACTGCTTCTGAATGGGAGCAGGCTGGGATATTGCGCAAAGACATTTCTGTCTCCCAGCTTCCTATTTCATATGACTGAAGCAATGAGTTCAGCACAGCATGATGGAAAAAGGGCAGATTGAACAGATGATTCAGAGGTGAGATGAGGACAAATGTATGTTTGGATTGGGAGGTGGGGAGGGGGTGGTGCTTGAGTTAACTTTTATGAAGCTTTCACAAATAATAAACATTTTTCTTGTTTTCAAACTCAGTTTGTTTTTCTGAGCATGACAGAATTGCTGGAAAATTTGTTTGCAGCTACTTTAATAGTTAGCAACAACAATTCATTATATTAATTCCAGACAATTACTACTTTTTCTCATCAATGTTAAATAATTTAGTTGAACATATGCTATATATATGTTGATTTGGTTAATTTAAAAATATTTACTGTATTGTGTACCAAAACAATATGGAAAACACAGCTTTGACTCAGCAGAGATTTTAGTAGTAAACAGCTTAGAATAATTACTTAAGACAGGTTTTAATCTGCTCAATCACGAAATATTCATGGCCATATGTAAGAATAAATGTCAGTACTGTGACAGCTTCTTTTGATATCTAGGACGTTATCTGTGAATTGTTTGAGCAAGTATTTCCTTGCACAGTTTTAAGTAACATTTCTGCCTGTAGTAATGTTTTGTGTGGTGCTGTCCTGCACTTTCCTATGGCAAAAATCCTCCTGGCTGAGATTATGATTATCATTCTCATCACTGACTTTTGGAAAAACAAGGGTAATGCTTGCTGGTGAGCAGGGATTTGATGTTCGAGCCTTGTAAAAAACTTGCGTGATACTCAACCTCTTAGACTTTGATGTAAACAGTACAGGAGAAAGCTCTTTCTTGCTTTAAAGATAAAGTCTATTACACTGGTGTCATAGCCTCTAGATAAACAGAGCAAAGTTAGAAGTTTCATGGGAAAAAAAATTTGAAAGGTTGCCTAGCTGTCAGAAACATATTTGTTCTGAAAGTTGCCTTTTGTTGAATTTTGTGTGCAATATTAATTTGCATGTTTACCCCCAGTTGTAAATAGCACACTCTGTAGGCAGTGAGATTTCATGTAGGGAGCGTGGAGGTTTGCAGTGGGCTGCTTAGCAATAGTGGGCCAGTTCCCAGCTGGAATAAGCTGCAGTGGCTCCTAGTGAACTTTACATCTACTGCATGTGTCCTAGTGATTAAACAGGTCCAAGCATTTGCACAGATCAGTGGCAGGAGACAGTATGAGGGTAAAAGGACTTTTGGTTTGATTCACTGCAGAAATTTTTATGTAAATAGTGATTTTTACTATTTTTCACCATTATTATAGAGTTATTAATGGTGAGTTATTGCTGTTATTATTTTTATTGTTATTATTAAAGCAAATCTGAGGTAGACAAAGCCTAGGCACACATTATGCCCCACAGATCAGCTTCTGCCAGGGAACGAGGTATCATGGCAGCAATGGGACCGGACTTAGCAAGTACAGCACAGCTCTGCCCTGCACACATGCATCACAGAGCTGTGCTAGTGGTATCCTCACCCTTTAGAGTACCAGTGAGTTGTTAGTGACACCCCTCTGGTACCTCGTTGTTGATGCTGGAAACATTTTGTTGCTGTTCTGGTGGGCTCCACCCGAACCTACTGAGGTGGTACATGAAGCAAGGTTTGCATCCTTCTCAGCCCAGGCAATGCAGGTATGACCTCCATCTGAAGGCTTTGTGTGAATGATGCAAAATCCCACTCACCTTCCCTCTGGCCATCAGCTGGTGAAACAGGGATTAGAATGGAGTCCCGTGTTTCTAAGTGAAGTTTGTTCATTTAGAACATCAGTGAATTGTGAGCCTGTGTTTACAAACATGTTCAGAGTAGCAAGCTGTCATCATCTCAGCCTTAGTAAATATCAGAATCTGATCTTTTAACTCTGATAAGAGATAGCTTTATCCACCAGTGGTTTTGCTTGAATTCAGAATGGTTTGTTTCAGGTATAGCATAAATTATATACAACATTACTCTATACAATGAAGCCTGTCAGAATCTAACCCAGGTTTTGCTAACAATCTGTTGATAATGAAATACTTTTTTCAGTTCTACATTAAATTGTCTTTTTTTGGGTGAGACCAGTTGGCCACATAACTGTATAATGCTCAAGTCTCATGGGAGGCTAGAAACATATTTTGTTAAAAGCTTCTACATATGTCAGAGGAGATTTGTGCTTATTAATTAGCACCTCGAGAAGACTATTTCAAGAACATGTGTGGGAGCGGTCTACTTAATTAGAGATTATCAGAAATCTTAGATCAACATATTTTAGTTGTACATTAATTTTTTGATATCTATTATTTCATCTAGACACAGCATTTATTGAAATACTTGACTAGTTCTCAGAAGCTGAGGCTACAGAGACTCTTCATATCTCAGCCAATTTAGCAAGTTGGATGTTACACAGTTATCAAGAGCATCAAGATTAAGAATAGAAAAATAAATAAAATTATTAAGGGAATGTTATGTTCAAGTAGACTGGCTAGCAACATTACATTTGCACCATGAATATGCAAATTAATTAAGAAGAGGAAAGTAGATCATCAGTACTGACCACAGATTTTTTTTTCTTACTGTTTTATTTCCTTCTTTTTTTATGTTAAATCCTCGGCTATAGTTATTCCTTTTGCTGGCAGTGAAGAATAGATGAGCATCTGGATAAATTTTAGAGTGTAATAGCAACCTGGCATAAACTTTCTATATTTCTTGTCTTCCTCCTGAAAAGAGGATAATGGATAACCCATACAGGGGATTCCAACAGATAGAAAGGTATCATAAATGAGATTGTATATTTCTCATGTTAGACCTACCAAGGTCTGTATAACAGTGATCTAGTTCTTATGTGTCTCAGGTGATGGCCTCAGAGATATATCACCCTGTATTTTCATGAAAAATTTTAGTGCTATGAAAGAATTTGCCTCTTATATTTACTGATCTTCTTACTGTTCTCCTTGATCACTTCCTAAAGTACAAAATGCTAAGGACAAACTCCCTTTAGCCACTCATAGAGTCTCATATTCTGTTTCTATGCAGTCCGTTTAATAACAGCAGTAAAATACAGACTAGTCACCATTATAATTTCTTGTTATCTTTTGCAAGTAAAAAAGGAATTTAATAGTAGATTAGACACCTGAGCAGGAAACTCTAGCCCAGTATAAGCAAACACAAGTATTTTACTATACCAAAACCCCTGTTATAATAACTTCCCTGCTAGTGTATCCTGCTCCTGTATTAGACCCCTGCCTCCAATGTTCCCTGTTTTTGCCCCCAGTTGTGTTGGTTTTGTGCAGGTCCAGTGTAATTCGTTGTCAGGGAATGGTACTTTTGAAGTAGGATGGATCATGTGAGGTGCACATTAAATGTGTGGAAGGATGTTATTTTAAAAACATTCTCCTTCCTAGTGACTACCGGGAAGTTATCCTTGAGACAAGGAGGCAACTTCAGATGGAGCAGATGGGGAGAGAGGAGAGTGGGGTGGAAGGGAAAGAAGATATACAAGAAAGGATGTGGAGCTTCCCCACTCTAACAACCCCAAGGTAAAGGACTTACTCTGTCTGTGTCCTACTGCATGCAACATTTTAATATTCTGTATTTCTCTAAAATTAAAACTTTTGTGAACACCAAATCTGAAAAAAATGTGCCACACTGTCCAGCTTTTCAGGTTCTTGACACTGGTGCTTACAGTTTCCTAAAGGAAGCTTATTGTCATGTGCAGTGTTTATCCAGGAACATCTTTACCAAAACCACAAACCTCAATCTTTAATTTATACAAAAAATTAGAAGATAGTAGATTGGTTTTTATTTCCCTTTTATTTAAGTTAATAATGTCATCACAGAGTACTTTCTAATTAGTTCAGTTATTAATTTGAGAAAGTATCACATCCAGGGACATTTAAGGAATCCTGCTTCCATTCTTTGGTCAGTGTCAGTCAGAGGGACTGCAAACTGATCAGAAGATATTTCCTTTCAGTCTGGCTCTGCACAACATAATTTCATGAACAAATTTTTTCCAAGTACCAGGTTCAGACTTTTAGGAAAACAGTTTTATTCTCAGTAAGAAATCAAGCTCTTAACACCCTTCTGACTTTGAAAAGTTCTAAGAATTAATCAAATGGATTATTGGATGGACTTGAATCAAGAACAAACTGGTTTGATTCAAAGCCCAATCATTTCTGTTCACACCAGTTAGTTATTTTTAAACTAAGGATACGTTTCAGTGATTTTATAGAAGCCTATGAAAGATCAGTTAATTACACAGGTATCTGTGAGGGTAATGTGCTAACCTAGGCTATCAGCATATCATTAGAACAAAAAATTAAAGTTTTAAGAACTTAAAGACATGTTAGATTCATAGAACCATTTACATTGAAAAAACCATTCCAGATGATTGAGTCTAACTGTGAAAACCTAACAGTGCCAAGTCCACTGCAAGATGGATTCTAAAAAAAATCTTGGAAATGTGAAATACGTAATTGATGAACTAATATAAAAATTTTGAATAAAATAGAATAAATATGAGAATATGCATAGCAGGCTACTTGAGTGTTGGTTGCATAGGACAGGGAAAATACTTATGTGCCCATCTCTACTCCTAGATAAATAAACATTGCAACCTCTTATGTGGATTTCTTTAATCAAAAATTTTGTAGTAGAAAAAGCCAACTAATGCAGAGGAATTTTTTTTTTCTTAATCTTAAATGCTTCAGTCGTAAAAAGATAATACCTAGATGTGGAGGGCTGTGAGCCCTCAGGGCAGGAGCCTTTTGCACTCCCCTGGAGGAGTGAGAGATAAGCAACCTTCCTCAGGGCCATGGTGAACTCACAACATGCCTTGTTTCTTCATGGTAATAGCCTGTACCCCGTTGGCTAATTGGTTTCCACCCCATCCTCTGTTTTTCCACATAAACCCCTGCTTCTACCCCCGACAACGGGGAGCTCTCGTCCCTGGCCTCCTCTTAACAGGGTGGTTTGAACAATAAAGGCTACCTCTGCAGAACCGCCATACGAGGCTCCTGTCTCTCTGTCCCCAAGTTCGCCTTGGGTGATTTCACAAAGAGCTGAATCACAAGAGCTGAATCACAAGAGCTGGAATCACTTGTAGCTGAGAGATTGCTACACTTGCTGAAATCACCCGTTGCCCAGGAAGGCCTGCCAGTGCCCCTGGAAGGGCTGTTCCCTGCAGACGCTCTCTCTAGGAAGGTCGTGGCATATCGGTGCTGACCAGCACCGGACCCTTCTTGTGACACCTAGAATAAAGAAATCAGGCTAAGGAAACAGAAAAGAGATACAAGGGGACAAATCCCCAGGGTGGATATGTGCTAGAGAAATATTTATTTTAAAATAGGTCACCTTTGGATCAATTCGTTGATAAATTTTGTCATTATTAAGTGTTATGATAGTGCCTAAGAATATCAACTCAGAACTGAAGTACATGAACAGCTTTTCAAAAAACTCCTGTCCCTTCCTCAAGGTATTTACTACCCATTCTGTCAGATGGCGCGAAGGGTAAAGAGACAAGTAGAATGGGAATAAAAGAAGAGAGTCAGGTGATGACATCAAAAAAGTTTAGGAGAAAGCAGGTGGCTCAAAGCTCATTTCACTTCTTTAGGACTAACACATTCAATTTATACCTCTGCTCATTTGGTGTGTAGCACTCAGAAGGAACAAAACCTGTTTTTTATTGCCACATCTTCATTGTATAAACCTATACAGCAGAGCAACTCTTTTAAAATTTTTGAATCTCATATCAACCTAGAAATAAGTGTTGATAGATAAAAAGCTGTTTTGGAACAGGTTCCTGTCCCACAATTGGAAAGCATGGAACCATATACTGTGTCCAGCTATTGGTCCACATAATGTGAGCACAGAAGATTATTGTATAGCTTCCAAACTAGCAAGGCACTGTATAATATATTATATGATTATGTATTAATATATGCAGTAATACACGTAGCAATGCATGTGTCAATATAATATATAATATAGATAGATCACAAGAAAGCATTCCTGATGAATATAACTCTTTGCACATATCTTCAGGGTGATACAAGCTGTTTGAAACTGCTTGAAATTGCTCTGACACACAATGCACTGAAGAATATGGAGGAAATGTACAAAAGGTGTGAAGCACTCCTGTAGATTATTTTACAGATAGTTATTTTGAGTATTGGTAATTGCTAAGTTATCCCAATGAAACAGTATTTGTAACCATATCCTAGACCTACACACAATTAGAAGTAGACTGTCTGACCTAAATTCCATCAGATGTAGAAAAAGAGGCACCTCACATTGTACTCCAAATATCCTCACTGAAAGCTGTAGACATGAAGTCTTTTTCCAAGCTCCTTTTTTTCCCCAAAAAATGATGCAGCATTTTGGTGGGAGAACATATTTTTCCTGCTGACTTACCATGTCTCCTTCAAGTATTGATAAAATACTTACTGATTACTGAATGTAAGGACTGATCTGCTGTATGTTTGCATGCTTGGAATTAGTCAAAGGATACCTAGGTTAAGAAATGGGAACTCTCTCTGGTTTTCTGTGCCTCTGAATCAAAACAAGTAAAAGTTTAGTTCGTATTGTCCCCGTTTAATAACAGTCAGGATGAGACACAGGTAGAAGGCATTTCAGTCTGAAATGCCTGTGCCCAATACAAAATAGAAGACAACAATCTGTTTACTGCCACTTCTTTTTGAACTGAATATTGAATTATTTGCGCATCCCTGAAGAATTCAACGTGTCAGACTGCTTTGTACCACATATGCTTCCCTTGGTCTAATCAGAACTGACAAATTTTTCTCTCTCCTTGTAACCGTGAAACATTTTGTCCAGACATTTAAGATATTATATCTTTAATGCTCATTATTTTGTCCATGATTAATTGAAAGCTAATAAAAAAATAGTCACCATCCACCTTCTTAATAGATCCTTATTACAACCAGAAGAAAATGTTTCTTCTACTTTAAATGAACAAACACCTTGTTGGAGTAGTCTATCTCAATAGCTCACTGGCTAGGCATGACTAAGAAACTCATTTTAGAAAGAGAGTAGATTAGATCCTTAATCAAAGGAGTGTGAAGGCAGTGATTGAACCAATAAAGGGACAAGCACACACCAGGGTTTAGATCTGAAGAGGCAAGGAGCGTGTCCCTTGATCCCACATCCTTCTCACCCATTTCATAAACACATGTGTGAGCCTGAGGGGATAAATAGTCTCCACTTGCTCTGGCCATTAGTGGTGAGGGTGAGGTATGAGGGAACCCATGGGCTCCACAAGCTCTTCAGAGGTAGGTGATGGGTAAACCCTTGCATGGCTCATTAGAGAAACAGCCCAGAAACATGTCAAGGATTTGAACCTCCACTGTGCATTTTCATCTGTGCCCTCATTCCTCCTCATAGCAAGGAGTGTTAGATTCATTACCACACTGATTCATACACGGACTGTCAGGGGGTTCATTGCGTGGCAAAAGTTCACTTAGATGCCTGAGTGGGAAAATTAAATATTTCAGGAAGATTTCTCTTCATAACATCAACACTAACAAAAGTCATGACCCACCTCTTGGGATGAATTTCTGCAATCTTTTTCTTGTTTTCCTGCATGTTTCCATCCTTGATGCTGTACTACAGACATGACTTCAGAATATAGGCTATTTTAATAATTTTCTACTCTGAAGTGTCTGAGCATGGAAAAGCATAAGTGGAAGAAAAAGAAATATTTCAGAATATAATGGAATTCTTCTCTGAAATACTGTGGACAAAAAGATTTTGTTTTGATTTATGACAAACATGGTGGGGTCTACTGAGACTCTGGGGTGCACGGATGAAATGACAATTGTATTGTATCCGGACTACTCTGAATACCAGTAGTACCTTGGCTAGTAGATGATCCTATCAACTTTGCATATACAAAGTATCAAAAGCAGTACTTGGAGTACAAAACTAAAGTCTCCTTGGATTTTTCTGACAGTTGCCAAAGGATGTTTGACACAATCTTCGTAACTTCTGCTCCAGTGAGAGAAGAATACTTCATTAGGATTTATCTTGAGTACCAAAGACCAGTCTAGAGTACTCTTGAATCCCAACAATAAAATCTTAAGCAGTTTTATGAACAGGTACCACAGCTTTGGTCTCCATCCAAATAATATTTTTCAGATGGTTCTGAGTGAGTAAAAGCCCAAGATTTAAAATGGAACTTGATTTGTAATATTCTCTGTATCAGTTATTGCAGACATGTCTGCTATACTAATAATGGCCCTGTTTCATACTTCAGTATATATAATGAGTGATATGGGATGTTAGACACCTATACACCTATGTAAATTCCACAAAGATAAATACATTTTTATAATCAAAAGATGCTGCCTGCACTTCCAAGTTTAAGCATTTTTCAAAGTTTTAGTTGCCATATCAAGTTAATAGGTAATAGGGGAGGATGACAGGTATAAAGAATTAGATAACAGAAAAAAAAGGAATCAGAGTAAAAAGAAGAATTTTCTAACAAAACCACTTGCAGAAAGAATCTATTCTGCAGGAAGAGCATCTGGATATTTGTAGAAATAAAACATATGGTAATGTATTTGTAAGATAGTGAGATACATATTCTTTTAAATATGTTGAAAAATATGGTAGATAATGTACACTTTTTTTATAAATGTCTATAAATATTTATCAATGAAATATATTGAAACATATACTTGTCAAGTATGTGTTTTGTCTTTGAAAAAAGAATTCATGATGTGAAATGCTTAGCAATCTTACTAGATGACTCAGAGGAATGGGATTTCTGAGCAGAATGTTAAGTGTATGACTTCCATTTATTTCAGCAAGAGGAGGATTTTCATTTTAAAAGTACAGAAGCAGTACTGCATTGTTTCTGTAACTTATATTGAAAAACATCATCAGTTAGTCACCCTTATGCTTGTACTCTTTATTACATCCGGAGTCTCAGTAACTATCCAGACTGACAAAAAGGCTCTTTTCAAATTTTTCCTTATATATACAAAACTATGACACTTCCAGTCAATTCTGAATGACATGTCTCTTTTCTGCTGGGAAGCGGACAGTTTATCTTAATCCCTACCCAAACATAGACAAGAGAGTGGCAAACGAAAGGAGTATGGAGAGGTGATTATTTACCAATTTGCCACTGTAGTGGGGAAGTGTTTTTCTGTGGGATACTGGCTGTCAGTGTGATTTGTAGATTAAGCTAAAGTTAATGAGTCTATCCTTGATCTCCATAGAGACTGTTTAGAAATAAATGGCTCCTCCTTTTCATTCAAAACAAGCTAAGTAAATATGTTCCTCTGTGGTTTCTTAAGGCTGAATGTAAGAAAAATATCACCAAATTTTCTTGTCCCACATCAAAACAAAAACTTTAAAGACATTCTTAAAAAATTGTTCCTTGGTTTCTCTTTGTGTCTGGATAGGAGAGATTCAAATCAGAAATGCATCAGGCTTTATTAAAATCTTCTTACTCTCATGACCTGATTTGAATTTCTGAAATGGAGTCGTCTGCATCCAAGGAGTTTGTTCATCTCAACTTAGTAAGCAACAGGAAAAGGAGGGCTGTTAGCTCTAGATCCCTCCCTTTCTAAAACACATAGATATCCAACAGTACTACTCTTCATTCACTGATTTCTGTCACTTTGGGCAAGATTGGGTAAGATTGATAACAGCAGAGATCAGGAAGCAAACCAATAAAACATCGGTACATTAAATGGAGGGAGAGGAAAATCCACTACAAAATATGTATTTCTATTTTTCAAGTTACATAAAAAAGGTAATAAGTTGAAATTAATCCAGGAACTAAAGCGTTTTCATGAAAAGTTGTACCAGGAAATATTCAGTTAGATCCATCATCCACCACAGTATCAGGTGCAGAGAGCCTTAGCAAGTCATTTAGAAGTATTTTGTTAATTACCTCCTTCACTCTGCTTTAATCTGGGGGGAGAGATATACGCACACAAATCGTGACTGACTTGCTTTTATTGCTAGATATGAAAGAGACTTCTATGTATCCAAGTGCTTTCAGGTGATAGACTCCACATTGCACTGGAAGACACTAGGAGATACCTGCAACAACGAGAAGAAAGGAAACTTCTTAGTCATAAGACTTCCCTTTCCCACATTCTCCTTTTATTGTTATTCAGCAGTCACTGAAACATTTTAGTGTTTGTACTGCTTTTGGCTGGGACAATTTTATTCGTAGAGGCTTATGTACGGGGTTATCTTTTGGATTTGTGACCAAAACAGTGTTGATGTTTTAGCTATTGCTGAGCAGTGCTTATACTGCATCAAGGCTTTCTGTTTCTCACTTCATCCCACCACTGAGCAGCCTGGGAGTGCCCAAGAATTTGGGAGGGGACACAGTTGGGACAGTCAACTCCAGCTGATCAGAGGGGTACCCTGTGCCATATGATGCTGTACTCAGCAGCAAAAGCTGGGAGAAAGAGGGAGGAAG
Organism: Ptilonorhynchus violaceus; assembly: GCA_013397565.1. Taxonomy (NCBI): domain Eukaryota; kingdom Metazoa; phylum Chordata; class Aves; order Passeriformes; family Ptilonorhynchidae; genus Ptilonorhynchus; species Ptilonorhynchus violaceus. Next base: position 259,366 of record VZRJ01008142.1, read on the forward strand.
GGGGAAAAATCAGATTGATGGTGTTTGTCTTCACAAGGCACTGTTAATGCGTAATGGAGCCTGGCTTTCCTGAAAATGACTGAACATCTGACTGCCCATAGGGAGTAGTGAAGGAATTCCTTGTTTTACTTTGTTTGTGCATAGTTTATGCTTTACCCGTTAAACTGTCCATATCTCAACCCACAAGTTTTCTCACTTTTACCCTTCAGATTCTCTACCCCATCCCACTGCACAGAAATGAGTGAGTGGTTGTGTGTTGCTTAGTTGCCTTCCCAGCATTAACCAAAAACAGAGTTATTAATCAGAGCATTTTGGACTGTGGTTTAACTATGTAGAAAACTTCCTTAATTTTTTTTTTTTATTTAAGGAAAATAGCTCCCTTGGAAGGATTGTACTCTGGATTGTACTCTGTAATTATACTACTATTCAGAATTTTAAATATTATGAAAATGGCATATGGTAACATTCTTTATGTTCAGCAGTTAATTTTTAACTTCATTATCTTGACAGATTTAATTTTCAAATATAATTAATTAATCACTTGCCAAAGACAAGAGATTTTTAGCTTAAAGCCATCAGAAATCTGAAAAATGTGTCCAAAGCCAACATAGCATAGTAATTGATCTTAGTTTTATGTCACTTAAATACACACTAAAAGAAAAGCTTCATTGGGGAAAAAAAATTAATTCCTGGCTATAACCACATGTAACTGTTAAAAAGTTTCTGAGTTAATTTTATAACCTTTTAAAAGTAATCATGGAAATGCTGATACATCCCCGGTGAATCAAGCACATAAAACCTGAGTGGGGCTGCAATTCTGTGGGTGGCCTTTGCTTCCCTACGTGTCACTGTTAGCTGGTAGTGACAGCTGTCATTTGGGGACCAGACTGTCCTAGAACACAGAGAAGCCCCATCAGAGCTTCAACCCATGGCGCTGGTGTCTGTGCAAGCACAGAGCAAAGAGACTGGTCCCACCTGGGAAAGTAATTATATCTGAGATGTTAAAAAGCAAGAAAAATGCATAGATAGGGCTAACAGTATCTATTGCTAACTGACATAAAAGATCCCGTTTCCTCTTCTACATCAGGTGGTTTTAGGCAACAGGCTTCACGTGACAGCAGGAGCCAGAATGAAAATATCCATGACAAGTAGGAGAAAGCAAAAAAGTAGGAGAAAGCAAAAAAGTAGGAGAAAGCATGGCCAATGGAGTGGATTGTAAAGGTGCCATTTCCAGCCATGTTCTAAATGGAAAACAGCAAGATCGGTTTACATTTGTTAAGGCAAGAAAAGTACATTTCTGCAATTGAAAAGTGAGCTGGCAGACTGCACACGAATTTCAGTTTTGTGGATGGTTAGAAAAGAGAGCATTTGAGGCTAGAGTTACATTGCAATCACTAGTAGGGCAGTGTAACTTAGTTTATTGGAAAGGTACATTACACCTCAGCCCGCTCACTGGAGTGCAACTGGCAACCTTCCATGCCTGCACAGTGATCAGTGTGTGTGGTCTAACCAAGTACTTGCTTCTACTTGCTGTACATTGCACATTGCAATTGTACTCAGCTACTGAGAGGAGAAAATTTGGGTCTCCATATTGGGCTAAGGGAGTAAAAACAAAACCAGGATGATATTCTGCAACTGGTATTTTCTCTTTCTTTTCCTTTTCCAGTGTCAAGAAAGGGATTTCTACTGCATCTGTATTTCAAGCCACCTGCTTAACAAATTAAAGGGTAAGTGGAAGAGCTGCTGCGTATCTTGAAGAAAAACTTTTTCATTTTTTCAAGTACCATAACACATATTGCGATAAATAAACAATAAAGCTTTTTTGTGTTCCAATGGTCATAGGTTGTTTCTGTGGGAAGACATGGAGAGTATGGCATTCTTTTGGTGAGTCTCTGTAGCAGTGTCCTGAAAGCCTTCATAAGCCCAGGCACTTCCCCAGAGCTATTTTACACCCTTCGAAGCAACTCGTCAGGACGGGAAAAATAAATTTACAGGCTGATGGGTTCATGATTCTTGTTCATTTGCAAGAGAGGGCACAGATAGGTGGCTGTATAGATATTAATATATGTATTCGTGGGCTGTTTTGAAATAAGTCCATCCCTCAGGACAAACCAGCATTGCTGTGATATGGTAAATAAAAAATGCATTTTTATAATTACTGCCATCAGCTAACAAACACGATAACAAGCCCTGGAAAGTATGCAGACCCCATTTTGAAAGGAGGAAAAGCTTAATTTACAGGAAAGTGGAGCATGGCCATGAGGATTGACAGTGTTTTGTCTTCCATGATGTGAAAAGAACAAGTGATATAGGTATGTGCAACAGTGGGAGGTTTGTTCACAAAGATGTCAAACAGTCCCTGCTCCCCTTTCCACTTCAGCACGTCACTGCCAGATGAAGAGATCTTGGGGGAGGAGGTGCTGCAGGCTCTTTTCCAGAGTTTTTCACCTGTGTTAACCTGAGCCCCAACAACCTCAATGAAAATAGAGTAGGTAGCAATACCACAGGGATGTTCTGGAGCACAGAACCCTTTGGTCACGTACACTTAAAGGCAGCTTGAACTCCTCTGCTACGGCACAGCCAGCTGTTGTGCCCTCTGATGTGCTGTTCCTTATTGCAGATTTGCGCTATGCTTGAGGATACAGCAGTGTGAAAGTATTTTATTTTCGTTATGGCAGTAGATGGTTATGTCTTCCTGGACTTCCTACAGGCTCCTATAATATAACTTTGAAACTGTCAAAAAATACAGCTTGGTTGTTCATGGCTATGTTACATGGCTCCATACACAAATCCTTACTTTTAGTTTTGACAGAATCTTGCACACAGGCAGGTAATATAAACAGGATCCCAGCCCAGCAGCTTATCCAAGAGTGGAGGATGCAAAACCAGCTTTCTGTAACTCACTTCTTTTTGATGGCTACTTGACTGCTTGTTTGTGTGTTTTCTCTCCTCTGCTCTCTCCTGTGTGCTCTTAATCTTTTATTTGTAGGTAAAAAGTCTGGTTTAGTGTGTTACATACAAACTGAGGAGATAGAGCTGTCTAGCCAGGCCAGCATTGTGTGCTGGGATGTGCAGGAAGTATCAGAAGACCTTGAGATAGTTTATGCACAATGGCTGTTGGATTTTATTGGGTTGCACTTCATGAGGTACTATTGAAGAATTTGGAAGCATGGCCTTGAGGACCATTTAACATCATGAATCATCTAAATTTAACCTAATTATTGAAGCATATGAAGAAACTAAAAAAGTTCCACATTGAACTGCAGAAAATAGCTATTTAACACAGGATGAAATGTCTGCAGGTGCTTAATGAAGAAAGTGACTCAGAGACACAACAGAAGAAAAGTTAAGCTGCATTCCAAAAACTGGATACCCATAATGATGTTTGGCTTTAACTATTTTCTGAAAAAATTCAAACTAGTTAATAAAATTTTTTTCTTTATCATACATGAAAAATTATTCAAGATGACATTCCATTCATGTTCATGGGGAAGTATGTGTTAGTAGATAGGGCAGGCTGATAAAACTTTTCAGTATAATTGAACTCTTCTACTTAATTTTGCTAACACAAACCAAGCTTAAAGAAATTCTCAATTAAATATTTAATGATTCTATCCTTGGAAGAGGAAACTTCTTTGTTAGTGTGTAGCAATGAACTTCAAGGCCTCTTCCCCAGATACTAGTTACTGGGTGAGAAGCCAAAAAGAAGCCTGTTACGTTTGGGCAGTTTCTACTTTCTCATAATTCCCACTATGGGTCTACTGCAACAGCCTGAAGCAGCTCCAGCAACCTCAGCCAGAACCTCAGGGAAAGGAGGGCAGCAGAGTAGGAGAAATGGAGCCCAAAGGATGACTGAAGTAAAAGTATAAATAGAAAATATGATGTGTAAACAGAAGTGCAACATATAGGATATTTGAATCCTTGCATAAAGGTCATGGCTCAACTGTATCCTTGTCTGATTTTCAGCACTGTCATTCAAGATAATCGTGATGTTTTGTAGATACTCCAAAAGAGAATGATCTAAAGTGTTATGCATTTCCAAAGGAAAAGACTCAAAAATCTTATACAGTCCAGAACAAGATTAAGGTAGAACATACCATAGTCTTTAAATCTATAAATGGATGCTGCCAGAAGGGAAACAACCCATTCTTCATTATCCACGGGGAACAGAGTAAGAAGCAATGGGATTATGTATATAATAAGATACATTTCTAATTTAAAAGACGGTTAAGCCCTGGAACAAATTTAGGCAAATGTTCCATATAGGAGAGGTTTTCAGTACCAGCCCTTTGTTAGATAATAGATAATCTCTCTGGATGTATTTTATAATATTTGAAACACTGCAATTCATTCTTCAATATCTCAGAAGGATTCTTCTTGTCTCTGATTGTATATCCTTATGAAAAAAAATTTAAAATATATATTTTAAAGTCATATATAACCAGTCAGAATTCTACTTATATGTTACTCTGTTTTGCCAAAAATTTTTTGTGCCGTGAACTGTTAAGCTAGGCGAATGAATTAATGATTCAGATGAGAAAGGAGAAGCTTCTGGATTAATATTTTTCAGTATTACAAGCAAGGGGTTTATGTTTAAACGAAAGTTAAATATGTCTGTGACAGAGTCGGGGTAAGAATTGGCAAAACTCTCTCAGTATTTCAGAAATACTCAGATTTCTTAGCTCCATGTACAAGCCTTCTAGGTCATGCTGTCCGGTCAGGAGGGGATAACTTTGACTTTCTGAAGAAATACTCTTTTAAAGTGAAAATAAATGTCATGAAGAAATCATAACAATGAGTTTGTGTCTTAACAAAGAGTATGACCATTGACTCAGCTGTTGCCAGAAAGAAGCACAAAGGAGGAAATATTGCTAAACATTTTCCAGAAACATCACCAACATCTTGCAATGAATTGAAGCAAACCAGATCAAGAAATCAATATTTCCATATTACGAATGTTTCCTGTGTATATTATGTATATTTTTCCCCAGCAATGCACAGAGATTGTCTGTAAAATGTACTATGTGATAATGCTAAAGCAGCAGAAAAATATTAAAGAAAGCTCAGGCAAAAGGGTGAGTCATATGTTCGCCTCGACTAAAAGTTCTGAATCTTTGAAACTGCCCATAAATATTTAATATCACAGTAATAGGATTCTATTTTTCCACACATTTAAATGAGTAAAGTTTTGGAAGGTTAGCTTTGAACTTGGGAACCTCCAACTTTACAAATAAGTGTGCTGCAGCATGCATTGGATTCAGTTCAGCATTAAAGGAAGGCCTATACAGGTGTAAGGACTTCTTTCCAAGGCTGCTTTTTCTGCTGCATTGGACTCTATTGCCTATATTAGAACTTAGGACTGCTTGTAGTTCATGTTGCTCACCAGTCAGATTTATGACTGGTAACAACTGGTTACTTAAGAACTTGCAATTTCCTCATTTATTAGTCACCTAATTTTGAAGGAAGTTCAGATTCAGTTTTCATTAATAGATCTGATTCAAAGCCTAAGCAAAGAACACAAAGGAAAACTGTACATGTTTTTCCTTCTTTAAATTTATCCACTGATCTTAGTTTTGTGAAGGCAGAGCAATGCAAATGTCTTTAGGGAAAAGCAAGTAGGAAGACACTCCAAATGTACTTGTCTTTTTTTGTTTGTTTGGGGGGCTTTTTGGGTTATTTGTTTAGGTCTTCTTCAAAAGCACCTTAGTGTAATCTTTTCTCACAGGTGAAAGAAGAAAAGTGCCAGTGAAAGCTTATTGTGGACCAACAAGCTGACTCAACAGTAGGAAACAAACCAGTGTCTTCTCATCTAGCATTTTTTGTGGTTTTCTATGCGACTTCATGTCCCTGGAATGGCATTGTGCCAGAGGTACAATTCTTCTAAACATTAGAAGTGAGTGTATTTACCCCTTTTCATCACTGTATTTTTCATTGTTGTTATATGATGAAGAATTTTTCCTTGAGTGCAGGAGTAAATCATCTTAAACTGTACTTATATTTGGGAAAGAGCGAAAGAGTGTAACTCAGACTGCAAATTGTGGCTGTCCAGTGTTTAAGAAAACCCACCTGCACTGAACATTTTCTGGAGCTAAATACGGTTAGTTGAATGAAAGATTTAGATCCTGTAAACTGAGAACGTGTGAGAGCAAGTGAACATTTTGCAGGCTTATTCTTGAGTGTTTGGGAGAATTTTTGTGTTCCCTGAGGGTGATCTTTTAGACATAAACCAAATAAAACAGGACCTACAAGCTGAGCACAAAATCCCTGTGATGGGAGCAGCAGCAGATCAGTGTTCAGGTTCCAAAGTCTTGAGTTCAGTGAGTATTCAGTAGGAGATATGCTCCTAACAAAGATCATTGGCTAAAGCAGCAGTTAACAAGACTAATTGCACTCATATCTCAGGCATTTATGGTTCCATCTCTTTGACAATAAAAAGATTGTTCAGTAGAACAAAGCTGAGAAATCAGTGCTGAGGCAAATCTGTTTGTTGCACTAAGTAAATCAGTTATCTATAACAGAGTCAAGAGGCAATAATGTTCTGCATGGTTTAATTAGATAGCATCCATAAAACAAAATAAAATATGAACAAAACATGTGGACTAAAAGACAGGTTTTACAGTAAGAGTTAAAGGACCAATTTTGACTTAATTTCTTGTTCTGATAAACCTTGTGATTAAGAAAAATAAAATATTATATCAGAAGTGATTGTGGAGAGGAGGCCTGAAAAGAAGGATGGTTAAACCATTTTCTAGTCCAGCGCTGAAACCCCAGTGGTTTTCCCAGCCCAGTACTATTCCCAAATGCTAGTATTTGTAGTAGAAAAACTGGAGAAAGGCTGTAGCTTTACACTAGTTCTTAAATATTAGAGGTGACAGTGCTCTGCTTGGGGAGAAGGGGAGAGGGCTAAATTAAAAATGAGACTGAAGCATACCCTTGGTTCCTTCAGACCTCTAAATTCCAGCCTAAAATCAAATATATGCTGAAGCTGAAGGAGTTTGCATTGGGCATGTAGAGGTTGCCCACATTACCATCCACAAGTGGGTCCTGCATTGAGTCAGAAGTGCAGTTCTGGAAATGAATTTCCCGCCCGTTGATGGTTTTTGGTTCAGATTGGTGGGCAGTCTTGTAGTATAGACATGGGATGCCTTTTGGATGAGAGTAAACTGAACATGCATTGGGAGTACATTTAATACCATAAATGGAGCTGGTGTAAAGTAACTCCCAGAAATGCTCTAGTTGAACAACCATTTTGTACAGGAAACCACCAGCGTTGGGGGTTTTGGTTGAAGGCTCCAGAATAACAGCTTGGGTTTAGATCTGGTTTATGGGGAAAGTTGTCATTTGGGTTGGATTTGATTTAAAGCTGTGATAAAAATTAATGCTTTAGATACTGGCAGACATCATTTAACAGTACACTGTATATATAAATATATACTATAGACATATTCTGAGTTATTATTTTACCTTGGTTCTGATTCTTCAAAATAAACGCTTATGCATGAAAACAAAACAAGCCTGCATTTCAGCAAAAAGCATCAGACATTTGAGTAACAAATTATTTCTTATAACAGAGACTTAATCTTATAAAGAAATATTAGCAAGTCATCTTGAGGAGTCTAAGAGTGATCAGATGTCATGAAAGGGCATATTAGGTATTTTCTGTCTCAAAAAATTTCTGCTTCATGATTTGACTTGCAAAATTGATATTTGAAACCAATTTTATGCGTTTTTTTAATAATGATCCTGTAGATAGTGATGAAGAAGTTATCTCTCAGACTTTCTGATTCTGGGTAGTTAATTTGCTAGGATAAAATCTATATCTGCTATTAGGATTTGAAACTTTAGCACAAAAACACGTTTTTAAAGATATAAAGAAAGCAAATTATTTTAACAATAGACATTACCCTATTAAATTATTGTTGCATTGAGATTAGAAGTAAATAGTATTAAAAGTCTAAAATTGTTAAATTAAACTCTAAAAAATCTTATTTTGAATATTTTCCACTCTTATGTAATTAACCTTGTGGTTTCTCTTCCTTAGACAAGCCATCATCATCTTCAGCACTCAGATGCAATGAAAAAACAAAACTAAATTCTGACAACCACAAATGGGCTCCCATCTTTAGTAGTTTTGAACGTATCAAAGAGTTTGTCTCACAGAAAGCATAACCCTAATGACAAAGTGGTTTATCATTATAAGACAAACCACATTAAACACAAAATGTTCTTACAATATCCAAATTAAAAGACTAAAAAGCTCAGTCTAGACTGCTCCACCCCTCTGTAAGGGATCTATGTCCAAAACCTCACAGAGATAGTTGTCTTTGCCCGTGTGACAACCTATTTCGCTAATGGCATTGATGCAAGCTGTGTTTTAGCGCTTGCATATCCCCTACGTAATCTAATCTTTTAAGCAATGGCATGACAAAATTTTTGGTTTAGATTTTCATTCACTGTTCAGAGAAACATTATTTCACTTAGCAGATACAAAATTGGTTTGCATGTCTGGCAGAGATCTTCCTGAGATACAGAATATCCCTGAGTTAATTGTCTATTTCTTTTGTCTGCAGAAGGAGACATCGGGACAACAACAGCCATGGCCATGCTATGCCTTATTTTATAACAGCAGTCTTGCATGTGAGTGGAGATCCCTTGAATTACTGCAGCAGCACAGTTTTTCCTGTCTCTCAAAAACCAGCTTTAGGTATGGGAGGTACTGTATCTGGATGTGCAAGCTGGGTAAAGAATAAAGCCAAGCTAAAGCAGAACATGGAATAAAAGCTTGGAAAACAGTCTTTCTATCAAAGGACCAGCATAGTCTGAAGACCTAGTGTATGTGAGGCAAACTATAAAACTCTCCTTCTGCAATAAAACATTTTGATATTTTGCATAAGCATGAGGATGGTACACTGGCTTTTTTACACGATCAAGGTTAAGACAACAGATTTTTTATTCATGAGATAGCTTCATGTGTCTTGAGAATTGGACTTGGTCCTTCATCTAGCTGGATTTTCTGTTTTTCTGGAAGTTTACATTCTCCTGGTTACTCAGTTCAGTGGCATTTGAAGTGTATTGAAGATTATTTCAAGAAAGTCTGTTTATGAAACTGCGCTGGAACGAATGCAATCCTAGCTTGTCTCTGCAACTCACTTGCTATACAATGGGACACTCTTCTGGTACTTGTCAGTAATGTAACTCTTCAAAGAGCAACGAGACCACCTTGACCCTTAGCTTGAACATTGATTCGTGAATATAAAACTCATGGGAAAAAGAGTGGCATTGAGCTTTGCCACCAGCACATCACTGAATGATGGTGCAAACTTTCCATTTTATAACAATGCCCTTGAAAAAAATACTGCTGTGTGTTTGGCAAAAGTGCACATTTTTGCTTACAGTTTTGTTAAATACCTTCTTTTTTTTGTTAGATACAAAAGAAGAATCTACAGATGAGGTTTAATGATGTACAGTAAAAACCTTGCCTCTTCTGTACCTTAAACGAGACTATGCAAAGGTCACACATTGTATAAGTTTTCCTTAAATCACAGTGCCTAATGCAGACACTGTGGGTGGAATTTATCTCACTAACTGACAAAAAGTTAAACATCTTGACTTTCTCTGTAGTCAGTGGTGAAAGGCAAGCACCTTTTAGAAGTGTGACTCATATTGTCCTTAGTGTCTAGAAAAGGAGGATAAATTGTCCTCTGAAGACCTTCAGCTCTCTCCATTGACTTCAGAGGAAGCCTAGGGGATGGCCTAGTTGATCTAACTTTTAGATGCCTAAAGTAAAGTGAGATAGATCTGACGTTAGGTATATCCAAAGCATTTTAAAGTCGGCAACAGCAGATCCTGCATGTGCTTGAACAGGTACACAAGCTTTTAATGCTATATTGTCTAAATGAGGATCTGGGAGTCTGAAAGCCCTCTAGAGACAGAAGCACAATGCAAAGCCGCTCCTGTTACTACAGTGTGCAGACCCATTCAGGATTAACATGGGCACAGCTCAGCCTTCTCTTTCACAGGTTTAGATCAAGACCTTTTTTTGTTTTAGTGTTGAGGCATTTTCTTCAGTTTATTTTTGCTCACCAAACAAACCTACTTCCTCTGGAGAAGCTGAGACATGCACTGTAGGGTGCAGGCTTTAATCTAGTGGTTAGAATATTCACTTTGAAAATACTGTCCTCTTTTTAAGACTTGTCTTAAATGTATTTGCTTTTCTTCTGGATGATTTTCAAAGTGCCTTCTAAGCATGGCTGCAGTCATACAGTTCTTTGCTATGGAGTCTGAGTGTTCCTCCACTGACTTGGAGTACACCAGCGTTAGGAATGGAAGACATTTCTGCCTCAGTCTTATTGCTAAGAAAAGGGCTGTGAATCCTGGTGATTAACAAACTATAGGCACCACAACCAGAAGAATGCAATTAGAAAGACAATGGATCCCTTCTCAAAAAATCCCATAGATCTCTTCAGTAGCTGTAGGGTTCAGTTCAGGAGCCAGGAGTTTTCATGCCCCACATGAAAATTTTCCAATCACAATTTTAACATGAAGCCCATAGCTGCCCAGAACAAGCACTTATACCAAGCTATGGAGCATCTGACAAGTTTTATTGTCAAGATTTGCATAAACTTTTTTCACCTTTGAGCCTGCAGCATGTTTGAAAATATTTTCATAATAATTAGCAATTTTATATGTGTCCCAAATTATGCCCTAATTCTAATTAGAAGTGTCATTAGAGAATCCAAATCTACTAAATTATCTTTTTGAGTTGATTAACTTTCTCCTTGATATATCTGATTTAAAGCAGGAATCTAATTATCATCTCTTTCCTGATTCTAAGCTCTGAAATATTATATGTTCTTAAATTACTCACCAGGGAATGTGCACAGTGATGGTGCTGAATGACATATTTCACAAGTGTTATACTTGCCATATAAATTATTATTAAATTATATTCCCTGGAGTGCATGCTGTGACATCTGGGGTTGCTTCAGGCATTTGGAGTTCCATGTCTGTTACCAGATCACTATGGTTTCAGGCAGCTAGAGTAATACCATCTGTAAATTAATAAATGTCACCCTTCTGTGCTACTTCCTTTCAATGCACACTCATATCACGGCTTTCATAGTTTACTCTGCTTCCTGCAAAAGTATCATATAAATACAGAAAAATTCACCATTTTTTTTCTGTTGTTTTTTTTTAATGTACAAATGCCATAGAAGAGAATTAAAGTTCTGTTCAGAATAATAAGCAGTTATAAAGAGCTATTTCATTACATCTTTTGTTACAACATAGGGATTTTCTCATTTGTGCCAAATTCCAAAGTGAGCTGTGAGCTGCTGATTACCTGATGTTTCACAGAGAGTGTGGCCTTCCTGGAAATAAGAGAGTTGACTATCTTTTTGATAGGAATGAAGGTTTCACAAGTGCCTTTCTTAGCAAAAGCAGAATTTTTTAAGGGGAAAAAAATGGGAGGAAAATAATAATTTTCTTTGTGTAAATCTGACTAAAGGGAAATCCTGTTTCTTGTTTTGGGGGAGAACTGAGCCGTTCCTTTAGCAAATGCATATCGGCATGCATTTTAATGAAACTTTACAGCATGTAGCTTCATATTTAAAGTGTAATTTTAGCACAGTCAAGACAAAATTTAGTCTTTACTTAGAACAGAAGAGAAAAGGCTTAGTGCTGTCATAGACACACGAGGCAAAATCCAACCCTTTGCAAAAGCTTGTAGCCACACTCATGCACTCAGTCTCTGTGTGCACCTTCTCTGTGCTGCACCTGGGCACATGCAAGCCATCATTTCTTCTTGTGCTTGAAGCTACCACATGTCCACACTCTATGCTAAGGCTAAGTTAATATCTGGATGAGCTTCAAAAACCCAAAAGGGGAGAGAATTCTGGCCCAAGCTATTCCACAGTGCAGACTGTAGGGTTGTCATTTCCCCATATCCAGCTATGGGGTTGCCTCTCTATGTTTCACTTCCTGGAGGTACATCCTGTAATGAGAGCACCCTCCAGAGAAGACACTACCACCAGCTGCTGCAGAAGCTATGTGAAATGTGCAGTGTTCGACGGCTGAGGTCCCCCTGCATCACTCTGGGCTTGAGGTGTACATTTAGGGGAAGCTAAAACAATGAAGACTTTCTCTGTGCTGCTTGCCTTCATCTCCTCTTCAAAAGGCCATTATATTTAGATATAGCTTATAAAGAAACTATAAACAAAATTATTTAATAGTACTGGATGTCACATGGTGTATTGGGTGTCAATGGCAAGATATTGGCAGCAGGGGTGACGTCTGTGAGTGCAGGACACAGCTGAGCCCCTAAACCAGGCTGGTGATGCATCTGGGAAAATGGAATAGTCCTGTGGTCAGTTAAGGTGAGCTGTGTTGGCTGTGGCCCTGTAGTCCTGCACTTTGCAGTTCTTTCGTGTGTGCAATGTTTTAGGTTCTGAGAATAGTTTCCCATGCTCTGTTCTGTAAACATAGCACTTGTTATTGTAACCGGCCTAATGTTTTGACTTCTTGTAGTCTGTATGATAGACAATTCTGCTAACCAGTGAACAGGTGAAGGTGGTATTCTTTCCCTCCAATCCTGGTGGTTTTCTAAAAACATATAAATAAAGACCAAGGGCAGAGGTCAGCCCTTTTTTTTTGGCCCTTCCTTTGCTCCATTGCTCCTTGGCCTCTGCCCTGGCTGGTGAACCCTGAACCTGCGACTCGCATGCTTATTTGCGTCCGAAAACAACAGTGGCCCCTCCCAATTTCTTATGCACCCCCAGCCTCCTCACTGGTGGGGTGGTACGAGAAGCAGAAAAACTTGGATGCTGTGCAAGCTCTGCTCAGGATTAACAAAAACATCTCTATATTATCAATCCTGTGTTCAGCAGAAATCCAAAACTTCCCCCCCATACTTACCACTGTGAAGAAAATTAACTCTACTCCAGCCAAAATCAGCAGACCGGGTGGAGGGTGAGCATAACAAGAAGTACAGAGGGACACCATTTATTGCCTAAGAGGTTTTTGCATATTCAAAGCATCTTACTTCTTCCACTACACTAATCTGCAAGGATTTACCAGCACACTGCTGTGACTTTAATTTTTTAGCCCTAAAAGTGATTAGGTCAGCTGAGAACAGAAAATAAGGTCATCATAGCCTTGTTTCCTGAGCATCACCTGAATTTTCAGGCTATTATTCATGCAATGTCTTTGCTATTATTTCATTCTCCCCGCCACCTTCCTTCTTTTTTTTTTTCATTGAAGGCAAAGACACACTAACAAACTCTGGACTAGGAAGCACCTCAGCCAGCAAATACCTGAAGCTGAAAGGGTTACACAAAGAAAGGTAAAATTAGATGCCTGTTATTCTTGTATTCCTCTCCTATCAACCTCTAGTCTAGACTAGTCGAAGGCTGACCTAAGACAGCCACTCTTATATTTAGGCATGCTTTCTTGTTGCTTCCCTATCCTTTTCTATTTTGTCTTTGCTTCAGAAAAATCCACATTAGCAAATCAGGATGATGTCACCCTACAATACACTGCTGTGAGGACAAAGCCCAAGAATACTATGCTTGAACTGTCTGTTTCCTTGTCAGTTCCAGCAGAACTTTCCTAGGTACTAGGAAACGTTCACTTTGAAAATAGATTTCATCATGCCCGCAGGAAGCTATGTTAGAGACACTTAAAATTATATAGGGATGTGATTCAGCATATCCAATAGAAATCCTTTCTTACAGTGAATTAATTCTGGATTATATCTACTTTTTTGCTGGTCATATTCATCTGCCATATCCAGCCCATTCATTATATCTTGCTTTTGCTTTTATTCGTAAGCCATCACCAGGGCATGGAGCTCTTTCATAGCACCAAAGATTAGGCTGGCATGATTCATGAAGCGAACCACAGGACCTAGCAGAAATCTTTAAGTAATCTGGAATCAACAGGGACTCTACACGTCATCTAGCTGCGGTACGCTGTTCCATCTGCAGTGCTCAAGGGAAAATTGAACCTGAAAAAAGCTCATATTAAAAAGACACACTGTCGGAGAAGGTGAACAGAATACTCGGAGGCAAGGAACAAAGTGTTCAAGAAGACACTAGGTTTTCTGAAGAAAACTTCATGAGCATAATGGAGAAAAAAAATGTCAGTTGGAATTGAGCCAGCCCTAATAGAACTGATTCAAAGGGCACCAAGATCAGTAGGGTCTTTCCCATTTATCTTGATAAAATTGGACCCAATGCAAGCAGCAAGAACAAAAATGTAGGAATGTGTTTTAATAGAGGGGTGGTATGGCGTCAGTTGTTCTGTGGTACAGCAAAGGTAGTTCTTATATGTCCCTGTAAGGTACCTGCACCTACTCTGAGAAAATGTATGCAGCAATTAATTGCTATAGTCAAACAGACTCATCTGGGGCAGCCTAAGATATGTAATTTTTTTCCTCAAAATTTTTTTACTCTTTCAGGGGTTAAACATGTTATTTGTGCTCCATTAGAGTCACACCATTTCTAAGAATATAATGGGAGGAGTTGCCACTTTCTAAATTTAAAAAAGAAAAAAAAGAGTTTATTACCTGATGTTCATAAGAACACTATGCCTTGCAGACAGCATTGTCCTTCATGAAATTGTTCCCTACAGTGGTGTCTTTCAGTCTCAGAAGCTGATAAAGCCTTCATCAAATTCCACTTATGTGTTACTTCTGCACATTTGTTCTCTTGAAGCCTGTCCCTAAATACTTATGCCTCAGCAAAGAAATTCAATTTGCAAGCCAGTTCTTCAGCTGATGTATAGTGAGTATATTTCCAGTGAAAATCAATGGTGTTACAGTGATACAAATAGGCTGATAGTAAGTCTAATAATTTTTATGTAGGTGTTTGTACAGGCTTAGTCCTGATCATGGGATGGAGTGCAACGCTCTCCAGCCAGAAACCTTTGCAGCAGATGTCTTTCCTTGTGGGTGAGAAGCCTGTAGTTGTTTGATTAGTCTATCCCAAAAGTAAATTATAAATCCCTTCAACTAGCCCATCTGTCTTGGACAGTGCATTTGTGAAGGGCAAAGCCCAGCAGCACCCCAGTCTTCTCATCCACTCTCCACCAGCATTCCTCCTGCCTCCTGGTTTGTGGATTTTGGGGTGTAGGAGATGTATTTCAAAGATCCATAAAATCTACTTCCCCTTTAGCACCCTGTTCATATCCAGATGGCCACAAAGGAGGTGTGAGAATTTCTGCTTCCCTTTAGCATTGTGAATACACACTCTGTCCAAGTCACAGTCCACAGATAATATACGCTTAATGTAATAGCAGCTTGAAATATATGGCAATTTTTTGGTTGGCTCTTCGTCACAAGTGTTTTTGAGGCTATGCTTCCTTTCCCTTTTTTTTTTTTAAATATAATTTATTCTTCCCATAATAGAAAACAAATTACCTATGCAGCCAGTAAAGACAGAGCACAATCCAGAACTCGGGACAGACTACATATGTGCCTACTGAGTGATATCTTACTCTTGCATAATCTATAGACTTTCACAATTTTTAATATATGATATATATGGTATTATACCATTTTAAGGGTACTTTATGATATAAAATATAGTAGTGATAATGGAGAACTCTGGTGATTTGAGATGAATGAAAAACTACAATCATTTTTACTGCCTCAAATTACACTTGTCAGTGAAGATTTATTCACCATTATACTGTTTTCATAAAGTTTAGCTGTTTGAATCCCAGTATAGGCTTATAACAACCAATTGTTATTTATTACATTATCAGTATATTTACTGACTGTGTCTAACATATTTTTTAAATGTTTTTTTCAAGTGAGATAGCTCACAACTTTTGACAACACTAAAGGCTTTATCCAAAGCCAGTCAAATGAAAAGAAAAACTCCCCTTTTCTTTAGTAGGTCTTTGATTTAAGTGCACGTCCAAGTGCTCATCAAAGTCTTATTAGTGCTTGTCTTGCAAGATGGCATCAGACTGAACCCGTGGCACTTCAGCAGAATACTCAGGGGCCAAAGATAAGGCTTTAGCAGGCAATACTGAACTATGTGCCTTAGGAAAAATATTTTGAAAATAATATGATTGAACCAGCTAATTAAACTCATGCCGTTTTCTGCAGATTCTTGGCAGCCCAGTTGTACTGAATAGAAAGGAATTACTTACATGCGTGCCCCCAGCAGAGCAGAAATTCCCTGAAGGATAAACATACAGTCCTGTGTAATAAAATGCCAAAGCTAATGTTAGGTGAGAGACGTGGAGGCAGGAGTTCATAAGCACCTGGACTCTATGCCACATTTAAGCTCCAAACCAACATATCTGTTCAGCTCTACTTTCTCCTTAGAGTTGTACCAGTCCATTCAGAGATAGTTTAGGGATCCCTCTCACACCACAGTAGACACTTCTGGTGGGATCATTCGCTGTGAACTGGTTTATTTAAAAAAAGAAGAATCTCCTGCCTTTGATGCATGTTTCTTTATAGCAAATTAAAAGTTATTCTTTGCATCAGCTATTCGAACTTCACCATATATTAGGACAAGTTTCACACCCTACTCCACACTTTCTGGATTGTAGCCTGCTCAATGCACTCAGCACTCAGAGCAGCATCACTATCATCCAGTCTAACAAGAAAGACACTGAAACCTACAGCAGCAAAGTTTTTGTCTAATCTTTGAATCTGTGAACATGGGTTATTCATGTGGCTGAATGCTGAAGGGGATGGTTATCCATTGCAAGGGCTGTTGCTGATCCCTTGTGCTATCTCACTCCATTTGAAAGAAATAAATGCTGGAGCCTGCTTTTCCTCTAGCAGAAGGAAAGGAGTGACCTTCACCTTTTGTCACGATCTCTGAGTGATGATGAAAACTAAGCAATTAATCTAATCCCATTAACTGAGTCATGGAAAGGCATCTTCTGAGTTTATTTATCTGTCTTTCTGTCTCCACAGAGGTAGAGAGGAGGGAAATCGAGACTCTAGGTTTTACTAACCTGAAGATTCTACATATGAGTCCATCCAAACGAGAAGATCCAGGATTTCACAGGACAGGACACACTCCTGAAGGAATCAGGACAAGGACTGGAAGGACCATAAGAAGAAAGAAAACTGGATGAAAATATGTACTGAATCAAGCTTTTCACTGTGAATCTGTAATTGTGTAAGCGTAGTCATTGTTGATCACCTTTATACATAATTTTATACAATTAACACTAGGAATTCAAAGAAAGTAGATAAAAAGGACTTTTTTTCCTTTTCAGTGTCATGCAATTTAGTTGTTGCATTGGTTTGTTTTCTGAAAAAGTCTTCTGTCATAATAGAATATTTAGTGGGAGATATCATAACAATAAATAGTCTGCTGAATGTTCTCAATTACCTTACTAACCAGAAAATCAGAGAGCATTCAGGGAACAATTAATCTGTTGATGCTGAAGTCAGATATGACAGTACAAAGTATTTTAGTCTCCAGGTTTACCTCTTATGACTCTGGAGACAACTGATGAGAGCAAAGCTACTTTGGGGAATATTGCACACAATTTCATAGTCCCTCATTGAGAAATCTCATTGCTGAGTTAAAAGGAGACTGACCAGTGAACTTTAACAAGACACCATCTGAAAGTAGTGAACTTATGCTAATGGTTCCCAGCAGGTAGAGAATTTTTCTAAAGAGGATTAATAGATATGGCTGGTAGGTCTACTCCATGGCTGGAGAAACTCTAGTATCTGTTACCTTAGGGTGTCAGAGAGCATTTCAATAATGTGCAGCCAATGCACACTCTCCTTCCCTAAAGTCTACGTTGGGCCCCAAAGGGCCCATATTTATAATTTCTTTCTGTCTTCTTTTATTCTTTTCATTTCCTTTCTTTTCTCTTGTGGAAGTATGTCCTATGTATAAATTGAAATCCTAGATTCTTTCGTTCAGCTAAGTGCAGACAAGGATAGGGAGGTGAACACTGAACAGAGAAAAAAAAATGTGTTATTTTGATGATGGTTCATGAAGAGAAAGGAATTCCTGTTGTTTCTTAGACCCTTACTATCAAAACTGAGAAGCAGAGGAAAACTTGACTGACTGGAAATATTTGTTCTACTTTTGTGACTCTGCTACTCAAGCATTTTTCGCAGTCTCACACTGATACCAGACTGACCTTCAAGGAAATCAGTATATCTGTGTGGAAAAGTTCTAATGAGTTGGGTTTACGGATAGCTTCTCATTTTCACTTGGGATTCTTGTATACACCTAATTTATATAATTCTCACACTTGAGAACTTTTATTGTTTAAATGTCTCCATGAAGAGACTGAGTGCATAATCAGAGTATGAATGTTGTCATCTCTCTGATTTTATGTTTTCACATTAAGAAATTTCTCAAATTATCAGTGAGAAATGTCAGAGATGCCAACACCATAACTTTAGAGCTGTTTGTCCCAGTTAATGACACTGTTGCTCCAGTGTCCTGCAAAGTTAAGCACCTTCATATGAGTTTGGCATTTGTCTATAGTATAGTACGTTAACAACACTCACAATGAAGAAATGGGGGCACTCACAAATTCTTCTGAATCAGGGCCCTGAGAGAGACATATGGGAAGCCTTATGGTTACTGTGAAGATCGATACTGAGGACCACTGGGCTATAAAGATAATTCTTATATGTTGCACATTTGCAAGCCATATATTCAGAGGACTTAACCTGCTGCATGCTTCATAACCTACATCAGATAGTGTAGAAACTTGTGTGAGTTTTCCTAACTTTGTCTATCAAAGAAAACAAAGGCATAGTTAGAAAGGAGTTTAATGGCAGGCCTCGATTACTGTTTTCTCAAGATAAGCTCCAAGTATTTAATCTCACAAATAAAGAATATAAAAGTAAGAGTTTAAAAGCTGTTATCCTGGCAGTTCTTTTATTTCCTAAAGATGGAGTTTTCAAACTATGAGAATACTCTTTGAGTTCTAAGAAAAATTCCAGCAGTATTATCAGCTATGGCATGATTTCTCATTTGTCATTTGAAAGCAGTGAATGTTGCACTTTCAAAACACTCCTTATATGAATGAAAGCGAGTGAGTTTTGTCCAAATGAGAGAACAAAAAATTTAGGCTAGGTAAGTGATAGATTGCTTTCTTTTGCTTAAACCTCACCTACTTCTGCCTTAAAAAAAATGTTTTAAATATTTCTATATCCTTTTTAATGAAGCCAGGCCATCTGTTACACTACGGGAACAGTGTAAGTGAATTGAATGGCAAGCCATAATGATATTAATATAAAGCAATGGGGACTATGAGTCAGCAGTATGCCTTCATGGCAAAGGCAGCCAGCAGCACCCTGCAACACATTAGGAAAAGGGTCATCAGACCACTGAGGTTTGTGGTCCTTCCTCTCTACTCAGCAATGGTGAGATACACCTGAAGTGCTGGGTCCAGTTCTGTGAGCCCCAGCACAAGAGAGATATGGACATGCTGGTTTGAGTTCAAGAAAGGGACACAGAATCATAGAATCTGTGAGGCTGCAAAACACCCTTAGGATCATCAAGTCTGACCATCGACCTAGTAACATCATCATGTTCACCATTAAACCATGTCCTCAAGCGCTATATCCACATGTTTTTTGAATGCTTCCAGGGATGGTGACTCCACCACTTCCCTGGGCAGTCTGTTACAATGCTTTACAATCCTTTATGTGAAGAAATGGTTCCTAATATGTAATCCAAACTGCTCCTGGTGCAACTTGAGGACATTTCCTCTTGTCCAGTGAAGATGCTTCTGCTTTCCATGAAGGTGTTTAAGTGACTGGATCATCTTTTGTATGAGTCCGAGGGAGCTGGGACTAGTCAGCATAGAGAAGAGGAGGCTCAGGGGGATCTCATCAACATGTCTAAATACCTGATGGGAAGAAATGAAGATGAGGGAGCCAAGTTTTCTTATTTGTGCCCAGTGACAGGACAGGAAGCAAAGGGTACAAAGAAAAAAAAAATTAAAAAATAAATTACGTCTGAACACAAGAAGGCACTTTTCTTACTGTGAACATGGTCAAACACTGAAAGAGCACAAAGGAGTTGTGGAGTTTTCATCTTTGGAGACATTCAAAAGCTGCCTGGACACAGTCCTGGGTAACATACTCTAACTCTGTTTGAGCAGAAGGTTGCACCAGATTATCTCAAGATTTTCCTTCCAATCAGAATGAAACTGTGATTTCAGAAAATGTTTTACATTAATTTATGCCTTAGCTTCAACTTGCCCTAAAAGTTCTGACAAGTTGTCTCAAGCAGTTTCTTTTTTAAATATATGTCATTAGGAATGTGCTGTTTGTAAGCCATCTGATGCAATGCAAAAAATCTGAGGATGTCTCAACATCTCAGGTTTTATGAATGAGACAGTTTAAAATTAACTACCACTTTCCATTACTAGTCACATTCACATCCCAGAAGAGATGGACAACTTTGCTCTGCCAGTGGAAGAGAAAAACATTGCCTCTTTAAAGAGACTATGCTTTGCATGACTAAGATGACTGGAGAATCCTGGCCATTTGTGCAACTGTTTCACACAGATGATGCCAGCATAGCTGATTTAAAATGCATTAGATGTAAAAAGTTGGAGAAACAAATACAGCATGAATATTAATTTCAATTCCTAATCATAATCAGGAGGAATCAAATCCATTAACATAATTTTGGCAGAGTCCCACGAGTTTCTCTTTTTTTAGATCTTCCTGTGAATTGAGTGTGCCAATAATTAAAACAAAAAAAAAAATCAGGCATCAGCACAGTGATTGAAAAGTGTCTCCTACCCCCAGGCATTTAGCATATAGCAGCACATCAGTGTAGCATCATTTTCAAGGCAAACAATCTCTGTTTAACAGCCTAAGATGAATCTGAACAATATCCAGAACAAATGTATTTTCTTATGTAGCCTACACCTAATATCTATCGGATTTAACAATGTTTTATTTTCTCAGGCTGAAGTAAATGAACATATTCTGTACATAGCACCATGGTAAGGATGCTCGGCTGAGAGAACCCTGGCTGAGAGGGGAGAGATCCTCCTTGTGAGGTTCGCAGTGATGTGGTGTATCAAACCTTTCCTTAGCATAGTTACTGGTGTGTGATGACTGAAACAAGTCTTGCACATGTTTGAGCCAAGGCTTTAATGCTTAGAAACTCACAAGTCTGCCATTATGTCTGCCATCTCTGCTCATCCAGCAAGACGAAATGTGTGCTTCCAGAGCCTGTTTACTCTTGGCTGTTAACCCCATCCAACAGGATGGGGACCCCAAAATGTTTTCACCACCAAACTCTCCACTGCACAGAACTGGGGCCATCACAAGTGACATGGTTGAACATTTGAGTCAAGGGAAAGAGCTAATGTTTCTGGAGCTGGATGGTGAAAGATGAACTTGATGGCATCAGTTTTTGAGCACAGCATCTCAAATTTTATGTGGTCTTGTAAACTTGAATGCCTGAAGATACAATTTGCCATCATCTTCTGCATCTGCTTCCTAGAACTATTTGGGAAATTCTATCAAGTATCTGTTTCAACCTCGGAATGCAACAGAACCCTATAAGAGCTTTCTATAAGAGATACAGGTGGCTTCCGTATGACTACTTAATTTTAAAATATCTTTTGTGGTTGCTATTCATCCTGTTTAATTACATTTTTAATAGCAGTTTCATTTTTTTCCATGACAAGACTATTTTTTACTTAAAAGTCTCCTGGCCAATCTGGGTTCAGGAAGGGGTCTGGCATCGGTCAGCAGGTGGAGAGCAATTGTATTGTGCATCACTTGTTTTTTTCTCTTATCATCATTATTATTATTATTCACTGTTATTACTGTATTTTATTTTATTTTCAATTATTAAACTGTTCTTATCTCAACATAGAAGTTTTACATCAGATAATTACAATAACATGTTTTGAAAATGTTAAAATATTCCCCAGTGAAAAGTTAAATCTTCCTTGTTTACATAATTTTCTTCAGATTAGTATATTTCATCTTCGTTTTGAGAAGGAGCATTTTTGAGACTTAAAAAAATCTACAGAATTAATCTTGTCTTCCCCTTTCCCTTCTGGAAACCTTTCAAAAATCTGAAGAAATATATGAAATTTTGAACAAGTGAGTGGAAGACAATTCCATTCCACACTGATACACCCACTGTGATTTATTGTTTCCTCTTTTTTTTCCCTGCAACAGGTGATGATTGTGAGTTCTCAAAGTGTTAACAGATGTGTGGTGTGAAGAGGCAATTTGAGAAAGAGGGTGTCAATGAACAACAGATTTGCACCTCTGCTTCTTAGACCTTCATACAAATGTCTCCTCATACTGGAAAAGTACCCAGAAGGTGTTACAGAACCTTGTTTGAGTGACAGCATGAACACTATTGTTTTTTTATTATTTCATGTTATACTGGAAATATTGCAAGAGGACTGTGACTCATCGTTTGTTACAGACGTTGATGTAGCTTTGCTTCTGCCTTTAGCAACCAATATTTCCTCCAGATGTCAAGATCTGCTATGATGGGAAGCCAGCATGATTGTTTCAATACAGTCACAAATTCTCACAGACGTTAGCACCACAATGACACTGCGAAAGACTTAGCTGAGCTGTGGGATCTGGAATTGCCAGGGGGAAGCAACAAGCTGGTAAAAGCTACGACTGACTGCAAATCTTACCGCAGACAGCTATACCCTGAGCACCTTCTCCCTCCACACACTTCCTCACATGCCTACACCATATGTCAGATGAGACTCTGAGGTGATTAAACCAGCAATGCCCCAATGCACAAAGTAGACCAAAGTAACTGTTTCATAAACACTCCTGCAGTCTTGTGCCTTTCCCTGAAAGAACCAAGAAGTCCTTTAATTTGTAGCGGATTCTTTCACTCAGCTGTCCATGCCCAAGTCTTTGTCCTGTATAGTCACAGTTAATTTACATAACATTGAAATATATGGGTACTGTGAATTACTAGTCTCAGTGTCCATTACCACGCCTTTACCCTGCCAGTGTAAACTGCTGTCATGTTTGCCAGATTCTCTGTCCCTATTTTATCACTTCATACTTCTTCAGCATCCTAATGATTTTGGCTGGGAATAACTTACCTTCACCAAGAAAGCTAGCCATTTTCAATGCCACGTCCTTTTGACTAACAACTTCGTGCCACTCACTGATGCATGGAAAGAAAGGTATCTTTGCTTAACATCTTCCCAGTTTCCTTTTTTGGACAGAACCTTGCCTGTCACCACATGAGTATTTTATTTTCCCAACAGCCCCTTCATGAGCCATACTATCAAAACTACTGTAAAGCTCGTGCAATCTTTTTCAACTAATTTTCATCTGTCTTAACTTGCTATACCCACTATTCTAGTTGGAAACAGAGGGATCACATAAACTTACAAAGGAATGATCTATCGTTATTTAAATGAAAAGTTTGATTGAATCTGTGTTCACAATGGAAAGGAATCTTGGTGGTCAGACTAAGTAGTGCCTTTTGAGTGGGGTTCATTGTATTAAGCCAACTGCTGTAATGCATCCCCTAAGCTTCTCAATGCATTAAATTTATTACTAGTGAGCACTTCTATGGTCACTATGGCAAAACTGTGCACATCCTGTTGGCAAAGTCTCTTGTGCTAGCTAAGTATGGGCCCAAGCATGTTTTCTTATGACAAATACCTTATACTCTTTCTTCAGGTATTTTGTGGCTCAGAGACAAACCATCCACACAGCATCTCTGAGGAGAGCAGCCTACATCATCTGAGCCCCAGCCTGCAGAGATCTCATACCTGGAATGATCTTGCTGTATGGCAGAAAGTGGTGGCCCTGTGCTGATTTGGTGTGTTTATCCTTTTTCTATGAGGGTGCTTCAGAGCTCAGCAGCAGGCTGCATCTGCACATCTGTTGGGGTGGAAATGATGGAGAAACTAGGAAAAGATGGTCTTGAGTACAGGCTCAGGTCTAGTTTCAGCAAAAGTCAGCTTTCACAGTGAATGATAATAAAATTATGAGTAACAATTAAGAACCATATTACAAGGTAGTGAGGGCTAATTAACAAAAGAGAAGTCCTTTCATCAAGAGACTTCCTTTTGCATTTTTTTTTAGTGCATCAGCACATATATTTATTATTTTTAGTCACTTTGACATTATATTGAAATTGGTGTAATCAAAACCAGTTTAAATTCATAATTATCTAGTTTTCTGTTTTTCTTACACAGTTGTGATAATTAATTTACAGTTAAGAATGAAGTTTGCCTTTCATTGAATGCCTGATTTTCACACTCACAGGGAGATAGTTTTCCAGAATGTCTGTCTCAGCTCCTGCCATTGCTAAAATTTTCTAGGGGGTTTAGGAGAATCAACCTAAGAATGAGTCAATCTCTGGGATAACTCAGCCTGGCTCCCTTGACTCGAGAGAAAGACTTAGTTCAATGTTCAGTCCAGATAAATCTTTACTTTTATACATTAATTTTCTTTAAAATCCAAGAGATTTCAGATTTAGCATTGAATAGCATTGGATCTCAGAAAGGTGCTTTCATTTTGGGGGTTTTTTTCCAGGAGGGAGATAAAGTTGGAGAAAGAACACTCGAAAAGGGGCAATTAAAGGGAACATTACAGAACAATGGAAACAGGAGCAGATATGGCCATATACTGCGGTCAGATAGCCAGGTTTGCATAAAACTGTGACCTAAACCACTACATTCATGTAAGAATTTTTTAACCGAAATATCATCAGAGAAAATCTGTGACATATTGAAGAAAGGATTTCAAAGACAAAAAAACCTTCTCTGATTTCAGTTCAACTAAGAAATACTTATTTACATCAACTGATTATCTTGCCCTTTTTACAAATATCATTTACTATTAATTTAAAGGATATGTTTTCAAAAATGACTGAACATATGTTAAAAAATACACAGTCAATGTAACAGAAGCCCAACGATATTTCTTTCAGCCTCCCCTGAAATATGCCATTTTGTTATTGCAAACAGTAGAAAGCCTAAAGAGGAACCATGAAAGGATCCAGCCACCTCTTCCCTGCCATATAATGCTTCATGCCTCATTAACCACAATATCATTTACATAAACTGCTGAACCTTAACGCTGCCTCCAATAAAATTTGCAAAAATACATGTAAAGGTCAAGATAACAAATTACAAGACTATAAAATCAATTTCTTATTCAAAGGATACTTTGCCAATCATCTCATGGTAATTCAGTTGCCATGGGAGAAGAAAAATAGGACATGAATAAAACTACCCTGTCCCTTAATTGTTCATTTGTAGATGTTCATGCACTTTATTTTTGTATCAGTGAAATGTTCTGTGTAAGCTGGCATACATTTTCTAGGTGTTGTGTGATCTCCATTACAACCTAACTCCACTGTTAGGTACTCTCTGATGGAGTACCTCTTTCTCGGTCAGAAGAGAAAGGAGATTTGTTATGAGCAAGTACTATGAGTTGCTTGTCTTAGAACAGCACCCAGTTAGTGATATTCAAGCCAGAGTTCACCTGCTGGAAATACATTAATGTAAATATTTTTCAATAACATAGATAAAAATAAAGTCTTCCAGGTTTTTTTAATACTGTATTGTCATCTATACAAAATCTGGGGGGGAAAAAGCAGCAAGATTTTTTGGTAGATAAATTACCTCTCTATATGGTTCTTACTGCAATTGATTTCAAAATCCAAACCCTGTCAGATGCAAATACAAAAATAAATGTCAAGTTATCTTTAGAACTTTTCTAGAACATTCTGGGACCAGACAAGTGAACATTTTTCAGGCTGCAGATTTTGCAAATATCAGAAGTTAAATTTTCACTAAGGTAATGACCTACTGTTTAGCCCATATGTTTGTTGCTTAAAAATGTTAAAAAATAGGATTACATAATGAAATTTTAGACACCACTGCCTAGTCAGGCTGTTTATCTGAACTGATATTTTGAGACAGTTTCTTAGGGACCAGCCTCCTGTTGTTTCCTGTTTGCATGCAGTATGACTCAGTCCTCATGCCAACTTGAAGCTTTTTTACTTAATTTTGAAAGTTCAATATTAAGACTGCTCTTTTGAAAAGGCTGCGTGTACCTTATGTGCAAAAAATACTTCCTTTATTTCTGAGTTAGCACAAAACAAACAGGTACCAAACCAGTTGCTGCTGCTGTTGAATATACTTGAGGCATCTCTCTGTCACCATCTGAGAGAGTTACTTCCCACCACACTAACAGGACCTGGGTGGTTTGGCTGTGTGGAGAGCACAGAGTCTGAAAGTCATGCCCTTTCCTACTAGGAAAAGTAGTCAATATTCTACTAAGTATACAGACCTGTCTGACTTCCAAAAGACACATGACATCCTCTAACCATCTCCAGCTAAACACTAATGGCACAGCAAACATTAACATACCTGCCTCTTACTCCACCGGGGAGCCAGGATATAGCTCAGAACCTTGCAAAACTCCCATATCCTTCAGAGTAGAGACATCCAGTCTTCACAGCCTTACCCACAAGTTCACAAGACTTACAAAACCCCTTTTTCAGTGTTCAGGACTTCCACAAATACATTTGTTTCACATGACCTCTTGGTGCCTAACAAAGTGAGACATCATACTCTAATAGCTGTCTGTAAGAGTCCTCACCAAGGCCTCAAAACAGGTTGCTTTGAGTGAGGTGCTTGTCTTTTCTACTTCTTTCATGCTGTCAAGTGTGGCTGAAAGCAGCCAAACTACTGAAAACAGACAGGGCAGAGTCAGGAGTGAGACAGACCGACAGAGTTACACAGGAATCACTCTTTTGTAGAAGATGTGTGTCTACAGGAGATAATCTATAAAATTATTGAAGTAAAAACAGAGCAAGGCAAGTTGAAGTGGGCTAAGGCAGCATAAAAACCTAACTCGTTCTTTGCCTGTTTTGAAGAGAAAAAAGTCGGGCTGTGGTAAGATGTGATGTATTGAAAAGTATTATGAAAGTATTTTACATGAAATGGAGTGTTCGTTCATTTTACAGTGACATAATTTTTAAATTGAAGTAGGGTTTACCTTTGTAAAGTAAATAAAATTTTCCAATTAAAGAAGACACTTCTTTTATTTAAAGATTTCTCAGGGTGAAATTTTTTTTGTGCTTGAATATTGGTCATCTTTAGTCTGAAGCCTGTGTGGTCAAATGACAGGATTTCATGGGGAAAATGCTTAGAACAGATCTGGATTTCCAGATATATCAAAAAGGACACTTTAAAAAAATACAAGAAAGGAACTGCATATCACTACTCTGTTCCCTGGTGGGACACTGTCTTTTTCTGGAAGCAATGGTCTGCTAAACTACCTTTACTGATGATAGAATTAGTGTCCTCACAAGCCTTGTTTTTCAGTTGATTAAAAAGAATTTATTTTAAATGGCTTCTCTTTTCTTCATATTATTTCCCCAACACTGTCCTGCAATGGAACATGATACATGAATATTTCTCTTCAAGCTTCTCTACGGTTTCTATTATTAAACAAAGTTCATAAAGTTGGCATCAACAGAAATACTGTTATCCCACACTTTATTTATCTATTCTAATAGATAAATGATAGATATTGATAGAGAATGATCCTCTCTATTTCTTATCATCATTTTAACTTGTCTTAGTGTCCGTCATAATTTACTTTTCTACTCTGTATGAATAGAATTGAGTATTTTTGGTTGGTTGGTTTTTTTGGGTTTTGGGGTTTTTATGAAGAAGCTAGCTTTATCACTGCATTATGAATGTATCAAGACCGAGACTTTAAAAAAATATTTTTTGTATTAATATTTTTCAGTAAAATGTTTCTACTTTCAAAATGCTGTCTTTGGGTTTCAGCTGGAGAAAGTGCTGGCATATGTTTCTCCTGAAGAAAACTGAATGCTGAGCCTGTTAAAACTTCAAAAGCTTATGATTCTCTTGTCTTCTTATCTTCTCTATCTTGGAGCACCATCTTGCAAATAAATTCCTCTCTTCCCTCTCCTTGCCAGCCCTCTGAGCTCTGCCATGGTCACCTTGTCACCTTCTCAGACAACCAGAACTTGGAAGTGTAGTATAATACATTTTGCTATTGGTGAGTTATTTAGCGAGGCAGAGGGAATTACAGATACAAGGAGAACTGTGTTTTACAGTCCTTGTTTAATTTCTTTCCATGGAAAGGAATTTTTTCCAAGGAAAAAAAAATGGGGTTTGCTTCTTCCTTTGGAGCTGTACAACAGACAACTGAATTCCGGGGCCTATACCCTGAGCCCGGAGAGGAGCCTACACCATCCTAGGCCCAGAGAGGGGGCTACGCCGTACCCTAGCAGCCAACTAGAGACAGAGCAGAAACCACATCCATGACAAACAAATTTGTAACAAACCACCTTAAAGGCCAAATTCGTCATGGTTTGGACAAACTTAGGAGGAAAACTTGAAAAGTCTCCTCTGCAAAAGATTGGGTCCTAAAACTCCCTTCCCCCCCCTCTCCCCCCCCCAATTAGGAATTTGTCGGAGGAAAGTGAAAAAACCTGTTTATTTAACAANAGGAAAAACACAGACCCAGAAAAAGCTGTCTTCTTTCCTTGCCTCAGTCAGGAGGCTAGCTAAAAAGCAAAGAGTAAGTTCTTAACTCTCTCCGATCTCTCCTGAAAAACACAGGGCCAAGAGCTAGCTGAAAAAAAGAAAGTAAAAGTGCTCTCTGTATCTCTCTCCCGAGAACGACAAAGCCAAGAAAGCTGGCTGCTAGAGGAAAAAAAAGTAAAAGTGTTCCCTTTGCCTTCAGCTGCCGAAGAACCGCGGCCAAAGCGGCAGTGATAAGCCAGAAATGTGAGTGTCCTTGAAGCAGTCAAAACACAGCACCTGGCTTCTCAACCCAGCTTAAAGGCACAGAGTTAATATTTTACATTAAGCAGGCAACTGGGATATATGGCCTCATAAAGTTACCCCAAGACACATACGATGAGGTTGATGTTTCTTCAGATTAAACATAGGCCTTATGTGGACTCATAAGAAAAAGCATAAAATTGAGCACTCTAATAGGAAATAAATAAAATTCAAAGGAGTACACCAACATCTAATTCAGACCATACATACTTTAACCTTTTTTTAATATACCACGGACATGTGAGTAATTAATTGTCTCTCAAAATTTTAACATGATTAAAAGCATTATAATGCATTATAAACCCTTATCCAGAATCAAAACTATTTCTCCAGTGTACTTCCTCATTAGTTCTGATCTTGGAAAGGCAAAGGTGGAAATGATGAAGTTATCTCTAACTAGAGCTTGTTGAACTGCTGTCTGCCTCATGTGTGGCCTGAATAGCTGAGCAGTGGTTTTTGTCTGTTTTGTGCTTGCAGATAACATGCACCCTAGTGAGCAGGCATGTCCAAAAATACAAAGAACATAGTCTTATTGTTGCACTGTTAATTTCATTCTTGATTAGAGTTTTGCAGAGGTTGTAAATCAGCACTAGAGACAATCAGAGCTTTCTTTCATTGCAGTCATTTCACAGCGGTTTTAACTCTTCTTTAGTCTCCAAGGTATGCAGGAGCTAAAAGATTTTTTGTTTTCTTTTTCTCTGTGAGAACATAATGTTCCCTCCATATCTATCAGCTGTTGTGATAACCAGGGATTAATTAAAGAGTCACTTGTTGCTTCTTCTTATATGCCAAATAGCTTTAATCCCTGAAGTTCCAAAGTAATAAAGACAGCAATATCATCCTGCACACATGGGACAAGAAGAACAGTCCACCTTTGTTCTCATGTCATGTTAAACCACAGAAAATAATAAAATCATAACTTACAAACTTCCCTTGTGAGCAGTACTGTATATAGAGATATGCTGAAGATTCTCATCCTCCATGGCTTCTCCACAGGACTCTCTGGCTATGGAGGGCAAATGCTTCACTGCAGAGAGTGGCACAGACCCAGCAGAAAATCTGGCCTCAGGAGCAAAACAAAGATCTCTGATCAGCAATTCCAAATAGCCTGTCTTGGAAAGAAGTCATGCATATTTCAGCCAGCAGAAAGAATGCAGGTCTAAAAAAGAAAAAAAAAAAAAATTAAAACCCAAACCAAATTAAAACCAACAGCAATAAAACTCAGGAAAGAAACAAAGCAAGGAAACAAACAAAGCAACAAAAAAACCCCCAGAAAAACACAACCTGCTGAAAATTGTTGAAGACACAGATTTCTGAACCTTGGATGAACAAGTGGCAGACTGCAGTCTGGCGTTTTCACTGTGGTCATTTACTACACAGTGTATAAACTTCTTTTTTTTGTCCTACTAGATGAAGGTACCACCACAAGAGGCAGGATGCCTCAGGCCATAACTCAGCTGTTTCAAGAGCTATTCTAACATAAATTCAGATGTACACACTAGGTGTGGCTAGGTTGAAATCAGATTCCAATGCACAGCATGTGGCCTCCCTGTCTTCTCTCAGTCATGGGAATAAGAGCCCAACAAACAAGTTAGAAAAAAGGTTTGACACTCCCTGTTTTAGAGACCTGTGTGGCTGAATCTCAAAGTACTGCTGCCTGTATTTTGTGTCAGATGTATCCTAAGACTTCAAGCCCCAGAATTTCTTAACTTGTGGTCTGGAGACTACCAGAAAAACTGTGATGATTCAACAAATGCAAGACTGTGGGCAGAAGCAAGGGGAAAAGGCTAGAATTCTGCAAACAGATCCTCTTTACAATGGTTTAGAAGCAATTCACAAGACTCTGGAGAATCGTGTGCTTGCAGAGCTGACCTCCTTCAGGTGTGATGACGCAGCATTGCAGAGTGCTGTGTAGGCAAATCTTAAGCACCAAAATGGAAATAACAGAAGGAGGAAGCAAGCTAAATAAAGGGAGATAATTTGGTGTCTGAGGTAGCATTATGCCAAGAAGTCATAAGACTTTTCCAGTTACATAATCAGTAGCAAATCCTGTTACTTAGGTTAATGGCTTTGAAAACAGTTTTGCCAATCAAGCCTTC
This sequence comes from Ptilonorhynchus violaceus, assembly GCA_013397565.1. Lineage (NCBI taxonomy): Eukaryota > Metazoa > Chordata > Aves > Passeriformes > Ptilonorhynchidae > Ptilonorhynchus > Ptilonorhynchus violaceus. Next base: position 290,283 of record VZRJ01008142.1, read on the forward strand.
AAAACCTCACTAGAGGAGTTATTGATGAAGGTAGTTTATACAAAATACTTCCTAAAATCTGCCCTCTTTTCAACTCAGGAAGAAATGCTTTGATCATAACTAGAAGTGGTGTGAACTGGGTTAATTTCCTGCACTATCCACTGCTCATTGTTCAAATATTTTAACATGGGGATAGACTCAAAAAAAGTCCCTCTCTAGAAACAGACAAGAACCCAATGTCTGCAAAAGATATCCATTTTAAAGACAGAGAAGAACATTGTGAAATCTTCTAATCTTCCCATCTAATACAAAATCTTGCTTTAAACAGAATGACAGTAAGGGTCCATATATTTTGGCAAATAAATATGTCCTAAATGCATTAGACCAAAGAAGTCCTAAGGCCATATAAATGGCCATCTAAATTGATTGGAGAATGGAATTTTGGATGTCCCTAAAATTAAATCTGTTATAAAGAAATAGTACCCACCATCAGCTTACGTAAACCAAACCAAGGACACAATGTGGGAAGGTCTTTTATAGAGTCTCAGTCATCGATCTATATTTGTAAATTCCAGTGAAACCAAAAACAAACTTGAAGAAGGTCCTCAAAAAAGTTTTTTGAAATTTCTCCGAAGTCATTTCTGTTTACCAGAGGATGCAGCAGCATCCAGGAAAAGGCAAATTTATCTCCTTTCAATTTAGTTTTCCAGTGCACTAGTGTTGTCATCCAGTCTTTTGGTAGCATGAGGGGTGTTGATGAGTTTGCTGGCCCAGGATTTATGTTTGCCTTCTCAGTAGGTAATGTATGAGACAGTCACTTCTAGATGGACCTGACCAATACTTTCTATAGAAGCATTTGTATTAATGACTTCTGAGCTCTTTCATCATACTGCGTACCCAAAAGGAGACCTGGCAGGACAGAACATTTAGATTAAATTATGTCAGTTTGAAGAGTTAGACCAAGAGGGTTGAAACCACTGCTGCCTAAACTATTACTCTTGCAGAACGATAATATCTTATTTTTAGAACATTGAAGCATGTCTCGCCCGGGAGCTCAAACAGCGCTTTAATAGTTATTAATGGCAGCTGTCAGGTATGCATCTATTGACCAAGAATGAGTCACACTGGCCATACTAGAAGCCCCAGTTAGCTGGAAATGTGACTCTGGTTTTTTGCTTATTTTCTTTTATTTTCTTTTTTCCTCATTTTTATTTTAGCAGCTTGTTCTTTTGTAGGCAGTATGATAACGAAATATCACTGTTTCTCCGCAGTAGTCATTAGGACAAACTAACGAACTTGTTTTGGAGATACAAGCAGGTCATCACCTGCTTTGTCATTAAATAATACTGTTAAGGAGGCAATTTCCATCACTGTAGGTACTCACAGGTTAATTTAGAAACTACCAGCTTTTAATTGGTAGTGCAGCCAGCATACTGTGTGGCAAAATCTTGCAGAAAGCCTTTCCATTTGTTAGGAAGCTAAATAAATACATTAAAAATACCCTTCTCCTCCACTAAATAGTGATTTGAAGGTATCCATTACCAATATGATTGACATTAAAAATTCTGTATTAGTTTGGCTCCCCAAATTAAATGACTTTCAGACACATTTCATTTTTATCAGGCTGCAGTATTTGCATAGGTTTGACAAATCAGCTACTGGAACTGTCTCACAGTAATTAGCATAGGCATTTAATACATGCTCTCCCAGCCAAATAAGGCAGCTACAAATAGTATAAAATCTGCAAAAACAGTGCCTATGAGCCCTCATGATCAAGCAGAGTCTGCTGTTAAGTTTTTATGCAGGAAAGGTCTGCAAGGGCATGAAAGCTGCACAGAAAAGCCAACATATAGCTGCCTGCCTGTTGAACAAAGAGACAGATACAGTGTAGGTCTGCATCCTTTATTTCAGAATGCAATTAAAAATCCTGGCCCTTGCCTAAAAGATCTGTCAGAGAGAAACTCCTCCGAAAAGATAACGACACTGACAGAGGCAAGAGGAGAGGTCTCAGGAGACCAAGCTGAAGCCCAGAGGGAGCAGCCTTTTGTGACTGAATACTTCTCATGCAGGACTTTTCTAACATTGTTGTTTTCAGGTCACCATTTAGGTGACCATATTTGCAAATGCCTTTGCAGTAATAAAACGGCAATTTAATGAGTGAGAAAAGTGAAGAAAGAGCCGGGAAGATGACAGTGGAGGAAAAGAGAGAGAGAGGAGACAGGGGGAGAAATAATTAAAAGAGGGAGTATGAAGTCCCTTTTTCCAGTATTGTACTACCCTTAGCACAAATTCCCCACCAAGATGGTCTGATAGATTGGATATTCCTAAATATGTTAGACAATAAGTGATAAAAGTCTGCCTGAGCCACAAACCAGCACATATTCACATATTACAGACTAGAAAATGTCCAGTAAAGTGTAAACAAAGTGCACAGGACCTCTGGATGTGAGGATATGCTCTTCTCTCCCCTGACAAACAAGCTGATATCGTGCTTGACTTTGAATGACCAGCTTTTCTGAATGGCCAGCCTGGCTTCTGCACCTGGCCCGTCCTCACCCCTGCACCGGCATTGCTTGCCATTAGGCCAGCTCCTTCTTTAGCATGGTGTGGTGTAAGGCAAAGCAATCTCCCTCTGGTCTCTGCTTCTGCTCAATAAAAGCCAGCAGTCCCAGATGGGATCCACTTTTCCCACTTGAGAGCTTTGGAAAGCATAGGCAATTACATTTATGCTCTCCTGCTTGCCAATTTTGCTTTTGTCTACATGCATGTTCCAGTATGATTTCCAGATCCTAGCTGTTTTTATTTTAGCTCTCTGGAAGCTTCTTGGTATTCCACATCCAGAAATACAGCTAGTGTATGCACTTCTGACCTCTGGCCCCTTTTTCTTCAATATTATGACAGTTAATATGAAAAGTAGTGCTTCTACCTTGGAAGAGTCTTTGATGAATCACTAGTAATAACCCAACATTTAATTCTAAAAATTGGGCTACCTGTCAAGTTTGTCTGCAAAGCAATTTCTTTAATTTCCACTGATAGTCCTCTTCTAACAGGGTCATCTCCTCCAGATCAATATCAGCTAAAATGTGATTTGGCTTTGTGATCTCTAGGGGCATTAGCTCGTCCACTTGCTGTGCTCAGGATATTCCATCTTTTTCTAATGCTTCAGCTGAACACAAAGCAGCAACAAGCTGTCCAGCGTAGGTGTTATTACTGGCTTGCTTCCTAAGCTGTATGCTGGATTGCAGCTGTGGAACATCGGCACTCAGGCAATCCTATCTTCAACAACTTGTCTTTCCAATGAGTCCATGGTGTGCCATTCTCATATTTTGCAGAAAAAGCCCCTTGTCCTTGGTACATTGCTAGGTCATGTATTCTTCCTGCCATGCTGTGATTCAATTTTCTTTTCCCGGGAATACGTGTTTACAAAATTTCTCCTTTAAGTAAAGATGTGTCTGAATCGCTTTGGTAAATGAGACCACAAAGTGCATTCCTTACCTCTTCACTGTGTGGGATGGTCTTCTGGTTTGTCACAAAGCTCTGTACAGAGCATCTGCTTATAAACCCAAGAGGAAATGCTTGTTTTCCTTATGTAAATACCATCTTTTAAATGTAGGAGAGTTTCTCCACAACAGCTGCTATAGCCTTTCAAGTTTTTAATTGAGATAAATAGGAGATGTATTTTTTGAGGTTTCTGAAGGCTTGAAGCTAGTCTTTATGAATTTCATTATTCTTCCAGATTCTTTTATTTTGTTTGTGACTTATGAACAGGTAAGAAAAAGAAAGCCTTTCCTCCTGCCATTAATTTATATTGTCAGTTTTGTAGGCCACTTATTTGTTTATTTTTGTAACAGTCTCTAACTTGGGCACATTGCTCTGATCCTCTTATTAAGAATACATGTGAGGTACTCTGTGACAGTTTCAAAGAGCAGGGTTGCAATATTTCCTGGACAATGGTACTTAAGCACTTATTCCTTATCTGAATCAGGAATTCCTGATTTCTTCCTTCCATATAGTGAATCAGGAAACAAATTCTAAAAAATCAGGACACTGAATTTCAGGGAAAGTCAAAAATCCTGTTAAAACAGTTTTCAGCACAATTCTTATTGATAAATAAACATGAAGAGAGTGAAAGAATATGCTTCATTACAAGAGAGATGGGATTTCAAATTATCTTGAAAATTTAAGAGATGAAAACTTTAGTTTATCTTCAAAGCTGAAAAAAGATAACGGTTCCTTTGCATGACATTTGATTTTCTGGATCCTCTTTTCATTCCAGTGTTGAATTCCTGCAGTGTTTTTATGGAGGCAGGATTGTGCTGGACTGTCCTATGATCCAAACCTGTACTTTAAAAACATTTGCAAAATATTTATGAAACTTGAAACTCTTTTGTCTTGTGAGTTTTCAAATTAGATTGTCAAGTAGATTCTGATGACCCTGGCTGGGAACCCTTGCCTCCTTCCTTTAGGACTGAGCATCTCCTGGTAGTTCCCTCTGAAATGGACGGAGTGAAGCTAAAGCCTCTGCAACACTAAAAACGTGAGCTAGCCCTTTGCTCTGGTCATTTCTGAGTTGAGAATCCAGACCCAAAAAAATTTCCTGTTAAAAACATCCTTTTCAATTTCTGTGAACTGTTTTGGCCTCAGCACAGTGAAATCACATGAAAAATGTCTCAATCAGTTCTTTTCAGAGGCATTATGATGTAGTCTTTAATTATAAATGTTCTTTTTCTGTCCCCCGTAGTCCCAGCACATCTTGAAATTACTTGTATTTTATTCATATTTTTATTGTTAGAATGCTTTCCAGGCTGAAAAGCATCTTTTTAAAGAAAAACAAAATAAATAAGGAGAAATGGCTGTTCTTTGTTTAATGCATTTTACATAATAATGGTTGGTATCTTTTGAAATAAAAATAAAATACTGGCATTTTTCACACACACAGAATTACAGGAAAGTTGCAGTGCAATTTGGTGTATGGGCTCAAAATTGTTAAATATAATAAAATTCATTCTTTTTCTTTTTACAGGTAGAGGAGCACAATAAGTCAAAAATATTGTTAGAGGATTATAAGCATTTCCAGCAAGAATTCCATTTGTCTGAAAGCCATTGGATTTTTACTTTAAGTGTTTCTGTTGTGATTATATATATCAATAGCTATCCTTTGAGTAGATAGGAAGCATTAGTCTACTTTGTATTGTGCACATAAATATGCATATGTAAACATATGTATACATCTGCCATATTTAGGATAATATTTATCTACGTGCTCACCCACATGTATACTTGTAAATTTATAATGTACAGTTATACTTAGAACCTGCCCTGTATACACAGAGGTATGTTTATGTAATTATACCTCCAACCAAGATGCAAAAAACAAAAACCACGTTTTTATTTAACGATGGTGAGAAAGACAACAAGCAAGATGTAGCTATTAACATCATTTAAGACACACGTACCCTTTCCTATAAAGCATCACTGCTGAGCAAGAATTTCAGGACATAAGTTCAATATTAAACAGATTTTAAACAGAAGTACCTCTTCTATGGAGACACAGTGAGAGAGCTGGGGTTGTTCAGCCTGGAAAAGACAAGGCTCCTGGGAGACTTTACACCACCTTCCAGTACCTAAAGGGGGCCTACAAGAGAGCTGGAGAGGGACTTTTTACAAAGGCAGGTAGTGATAGGACTGGGGGGAATGGCTTTAACCTGAAAGAGGCCGGGTTTAAATTAGATATTAGGAAAAAATTCTTTACTGTGAATGTGGTGAGGCACTGGAACAGGTTGCCCAGAGAAGATGGGGATGCCTCATGCTTGAAAGTGTTCAAGGCCAGGTTGGATGGTGCTTTGAGCAATCTGGTCTTGTGGACGGTGCCTCTGTCCATGGCAAGGGGATTGAAATGAGGTGATCTTTAAGGTTCTTTCCAACCCAACCCATTCTATGACTCTGATTCTGTGAAAGCATGTGCATGGACAGCAATCTTTTTGTAGTGTTAAATGTGGCTTCACACTGACAATCCCTGTTGAGTTTATGGGGCATGGTCTCAGACCCATGCCTTCAGTGCCATGCCAGTCCCAGGGCAAGGGGGATGTGGACAGGGACATCCCATACTTCACAACTGGAGGGACAAACTCCAGGGACTTCAGGCACTTGCTGGAGCTCCAATTACAGAAGCCTGGATTCTTCTACCTGAGATGGTTCACCACCAGACTGAGGGATTTTATAAGCAACTAGTCTCTCGGGAAAGAGACAGTAGACTTGAGGTAGTAAAGCTGGCCAAAGAAACTGGGGGTAGCTCTTGTTTTATTTTCCTGACTCCTCTGGCTACTCACACTGGGGTTGAGCAAGTGCTGACAGTACAGCCCCCATCCTGCCAGGCACCAGTTCTCTATTCACCTTCCTCCTTCTGCTTTCATGCTGCTGGTCAGTCTGTACGCAAAAGTTTTGTGTCCCTGGGCTTTTCTATGTCAGTTGGGTGTAAAAAGCCTCTGCTCCTCATGGTGTCAAGTAATTCATATTTAGGTTGTCATACCCACGATACAAGAATTTTCTCTATGTAGATATTACACAGGGGTCAAGACTCCTGAGATCTTCTAGAAGAAAGGTAGCACTATTGCTACAGCATAGAATACAGAGTGGCCAGAGAACTGGGGTGCTGTGGGAGGCTGGATCTGTTGGTGATGACATAGAGCGAGAGGCTGGCCTTGCTAACTCCATAGACAAGATAGCTCATCACAAGTGTGCAACCAAGGAAAACATGTCCTATGGGACCTTGAGAGATCATACATGAAATATCATAGAAATAGGATCCAGACTGACTACCTCAGTGCTATTTGATGGCAGATCAGCACTCCTGGATTACGCTTTGCAGTCAGAATACACTTTTGCATTTATGATGGAGAAAGAAAGGGATGAAACTGAGAAAGAAAGGATTCCAGAATAAATAAAGCAAGAAGAAGACACTTCAAAAGACCCTGAGGAAAGGATACCTTTTCTCTTCTTCCTTGCTTTTTACTGTCAGAAAAACATGATTTCATTAATGCCTTCATGCTGATGCTCTCTGCAAACTCATGTTGTTTTGCATGCTTGGAGAGTAATGTACTTTCAGTCTGGGACCTGTGATCCCTTTGAACTCACTTGAAATAAGAGATGACAAATGGAGAAACAGATTTTAATCTTGGCATCTTAGCAGTAGATGGTGATGAGTATTCAAAAATGAAAGATGAACTGCGAAAATGAGAATTGTGTTTTCTTTTGTCTGGAGCTCCTTGGTCCCCAAATTATTCATATTCTGAGGCTGATTCATCATCTTCCTCCTTTTGTTTAATTTTCTTCTGACTGTCTGAATCCAGTGGGAAAGAGAAAGAACACCTATAAAACTTTCCATCGTTGATTAATTTTAACTTGAACAGGATAGAAAGAATGAGACAGTTTTCCCAGGTGCCCTTGTTTTGCATTTTTTTCCTTGGAGCAAAGACACACTGATAACAGCTGGGCAAATTTCTACCATAATTTTGTAAACACATTCACTTTAGGAATTCTAAAATCCAGGTAACTTGAAGTGTGACTTATGGCAGTAAGTCAGTCTTATCAGCCACAAAGAACAAAAGGGTCACACTCATCTTCATAATTTTATTTGTATCTCCTTCTTTCCAAAATCTAGTTAAAAACTTCTCCAAATTAAACCATGCCTTCTATAGTTTACCTCTGCATATTACAAAAACAACACCTCTGTAGAGCAACTTCCCTAGACTTTTGAAAAATCAGTAATTATCTTACTTTTATATGTATCTGTGTATACAAATGTATCCTTTGCACCCTGTGCTCTAAATACCTTTTCCTGTTTATCTCTAAGTGCTCTCTATAGAGTACTTTGGATATATTCTGCAGAAAGGGTGCTATCTCTCTAGTCAGAAAAAAGGTATTTTGTAACTTAGCACAAGTGTCTGAAGTAGATTATAACAGTGGTCAATTTTGTTAATTTTGGGACAAAGCAGGATAGTGGAAAGGAATACACAGAGAATTAATGCAAGCAAAACTATTCATTCCCAAAGCTTTTTAACCAGTTTAATCCATATCATTTCATTTTTTTCTCGCTCCCAAATTCACTTCACTATTTGATATTTGAAATACTATAAATCCCTACCCATATTATTCCCTTTGCTTCTTGTTAGAAAATTCAAGGCCATTTAAAACAAAAGGAGAAGAGTGAAAGGTCTAGCTAAGTGTCTCCGATTTCCTCTTCAAGGCTTCCTTGTCACAAGCACTGTTCATCCATCACCTCTCCTCTGGTATGGCACCTAGTCAGAAGCAGCACTTTCTCCATAAGAGGAGAAGTAAAAAATGTGCCTGTTTTCTTCAGAAATCCATGGGATATTTTCTACAGAAATCCATGGGGTATTTTCAACTCACCAAATCTGACAGCCAGGAACCTGCTTTTTGAGTGTGTGCACACGGTTTTCTCTGCTGCTCTCCATTATCATGCAATGACCCGTGCGAGAGTTTAATGCCAGGCAGACAGAAACTTGAGCAATGATGCTTTGTACTTCATGCCGCACAGGTGACTTTGTGCTGACCCTATACAAAAAAATGATAGTAAAAGAAATGGTCCAACACCTTTGGTGTTAGGCAGCAAGTGGGTACAACCATGGAAAAGGCAAAGGAGCCTAAAGCAGATATCTAAAATTTTACTTAGAGCCAGCCACCCTTCCAACACTTTTTTCCACATCACCAGAAAGAAATAACCACTTTTAAAGTACTATTTGTCTGAAACTAAACTGGGTACCTGTAAGGCAGATCACCTTCTTGAGTTGCCTCTGTGTTCTTATTGTCCACAAGGTGATCGACTCGGGTTTAAATGGCCAATCTATCAACTGAAGAAAGATCACCCCAGCTCACGCAGCCTGGAGGTAGCTGTACCCATATGCCCTGTCTATTTTACAAAGTGAACTTACCTGCAGTAAAAGAAGGGCTTCAATGGTTTGTCCTAAATTCTTGCAGGATGTGTGCTTTGGGAGTTTTGTAAAAGCAATCATAATTAACTATTGCAAGTGGCCTGCCCGTACATAAATTGAGCTGTAGAATTTCTCCAGGGTGACATGCTTTACACACTCAGTGTTTTATATAGCCCAACGCAGCAAGGTCCATGGTTAATTTAATGAATAACACACAGAGTATCAAGTGTAACACATTTTAAATTTTGTAAGTTTTGCCTCATGGTATTGCGTAATGTTAAAAGTTGTGGCAAATCCAAAAAAATTGTTATTGGGAAAAGACAAAGAGAAAGCATCTGGGCAAAACCGAAGCCAATGTCCTCTCAGATACCTTGTTTGGATTTTGCTTGGGATGTTCTTTGCTGCAGTATACCAGTGAGTGACAGAGACGGGGAAAATTTACAGAGATTTTACAGAAACTGAAAAAATTTACGTATCTTTCTTTGGATACCTAACTACTATCTTTTGCTGCATCTTCTCTCATGGTAAATTTAGACAGTTCTGTTATGAGGATATCCAACATGCTAACCTTGATCGTCCAAGTCTCTGCCTTTCATCACACTCATCAAGATTGTTCTGCCTGTTGTTCCAGTCACTGCATGTTTCAGTGTGCAAAGTTCCCCATTAGTACAAGCATGGGAGAGAAATGCAAGAGACAAACATCTCAGGTTCATTTATGTACATGATGTTATAGCTAAATGATAACATTTTCACTGCTGTCTGAAGCTGTACTGAATGTTTCTGTTTCCAAGATTTTGTATGCTCTGTTGGGCACGAGACATGCTTAAAAGCATCCACCTTGAAACAGAGAACTACTGGTTGCTGATCTATTCACTGCAGGTCACCAGGGCTTTTCATTGAAAAGTTTAGAAGTGAAAAACTGATTTTCTTCTCACTTACCAGCACATCAGAATGTTTGCGGCATATGAAAAGTACCTCAACTAACTTAACAGCTTTTTTTGAGATTTATGGTGCATATGCAAGCAGTGTAAAGCTGATTTGACAAGTGGCAGCACTAACCTCAGTTTATTTTTTCTTCACTTGAACAAAATTCATAGGAAATTTTCTGCATAACCTATTCAAATCCAGTGAGAAAAGAAATTTTTTCTATGGCTTTGTATTTGTAAGTATAACTCACCACTGCACGCTTTAATTTTACATTTCAAAAGTTAATAATTTTCTTTATATGAAATATTTTTGGGCAATGCATGAGAGCTTATCAATTTCAAGAATTAGGCACTTAAAACCTGCTGCAGCTCCAAAACCCATCCTGGTAACTTGTTCTGCGGTCTTCCAAAACTGCCTTGAAATTCAGTGCCTACTCTTCTATAAATTCTGTGCACTCAAAACATTTTGTGTGGCTTTTTTTGGTAAGTCTAATTTTAAGTCTTATGGTCTTTGATGGATGTACAAATTCATTTAATCAGTCAGTTATCCTGCAATATAGTCATCTGAGTCATATGCTCTCCACCAGCCTTTGCTTGGTTAAACACCAGATGGATGAAACAGCTGTATAAATCTTTAATCTCTGTGACAGCCTTTCCTTCATTTATTATTTGACTTATGTGGTTAGTTTCACTTGTGTGTTCTTCCAATTAGGGAGTTAACCAATCTCTGTCATTCAGATCCATTTAACACATTTTGTCTTTAGCTTAGGAAATTTTACTTTTACATTGATTTTTCAATGTATACATTAATTATTTAGCCTGCGTTTGAAGTAATATTGATGTCATTGATATTTCTGTTCATTATCTGTTAATCTATCAACATTACTGATATAATTAAAATCACACATTATCATGACAGTTTGTAGTTACAGTCTCTTTCTTCGGAGCAGTACTTTCTTGTAAGATAATCCTCTACCTCAAAACCATGAATTTTCTAATCAGTTATGGAGTTTTTTCACACCATTCTGGTTTGCAGTTGCACTATTTCCGTAATCTTTCTATTTTGATAAAACAATATAAGTCTAAACTGAAAGACAATGGCAGAACTATCTGTTGAAGTGTACATACTTTTAAGGGTTAAACTCACATTTTTTCTAGGTTTCTGTCTTTTATGAATAGAAATTTTGAAACACATTTGAGCTCTCTCTAGAAAAAACGAGACTTAAAGTAAGACTTTGTTACCATGATTAAAGGAGATGATTGTAAGAAAGTATGTGGTACTAAACACTGAGGAGAATTCACCAGTTCAGAACTTCTGTGCTCAACTAACCTTAAACAGATTTAGAGATGCATAATACTTTTCATCTCTGTCTTTATGATCTAAAGGTGGCAACATGGGAAATTTTGTGCAAAGGCAGAAAACTGTTTAATGCATTTGAATATTGAGAATACATAGGAAGAGCTTATGGTGTGAGCTCCTCCAACCATACAGCTAAAATACGGGATAGAAAATATCCCCAGCAAGAATTAATTTTTTTTTTGAAGGAAAAAAGCCTGTTCAGCTGGTTGGTCTTGTCAAAGATCAGAGGAATGAGAGGCAAGTGGTAAATATCAATGCTGAGTTAGGAAAGGCTGCTGTGGCACCATCATTCACACATACACATTCTACATATACACCACATAGAGTGCACCACCAATGCATTGTTGGCTAATTTTACCACTCCATGCAGTAATGTAATTTCTGAGTTCCAATAAGATTTGCCTCCCGATCATCAAGGGCACAATGTAAAAAGTCCTGAGAACTTGCAATCAGAAAATAAATTTGCATGTGGAAAAGAGTGGGATAAACAGCAACAGGAAAATTAAAACTTTCATATTTTTATGACAAACATATATGTTCTAGCATATATGATATAAATCTAAAGCTCCAGGATGTCACTAGAGATGCTGAGATGACAATGAGACTCAATGAGCTATGTCATGCCCCGAAATGCTTTAATGCTACTAAGTCCTAGGATATGCTTGAAATAATTTCGTTCTTTATATTTGCTCTTTTGTGTGTGTGTGTTCAAAGCCTGTGGAATAGGATAGGCATTTGGAACAACCATTCCTAACTAACTCTCTTCTGCATGTGAATAATACACTGTCTAAATGACATAAAGTGAGTACAGTTGTAAGGACACGTGAGGTTTCTCCCTTCACTTTGGTATTTCAGGGATATGATTTATAGTAACCCCATCATTTCAAGGCTGGCAGTTGACTGAATTCATGCTCCCTTTTTAATAGCTTTTTAATAGCTATTTAAGCTTTTAATAGCTTAACAATAGCACACACCCCTGTGTGCTATGTGAAACATATCATGTTTCATATCCACACACACTGGAGTTTTTATCAAAGTAAAAGGAATCAGAGTGACCACAGTGTAAAGTAATTTTGTTCAGAGAAGAGACTCTTGGTGATTTAGTCTTTGCAAGGTAGCACAAAATACAGAGTGGTCCATGTCCCTGCATAGAAATATAATCTCACAGTAACCAATGTTTTAATGTGTTTGATGTGTTTCAACCATTTCTGAAGTATTTCTAAGCATATTAGCTATGATATATGAAAGCATTCTTTAAACAGGGAAATAACCTTGAACTTCAACTGCATTACCGCAAGAAAAGATCTATTTCTCATTCCAAAGGGGTGTATAAGAGTTAGGTAAGAAGTATTTCTCATTTCAGCTCTATGGAAATGTAAATTGCCTATACCGGTATAGAAACCCCCCTCTGAACTTCCAGCTTGATATCAATACCTACTTTGCTTGCAATGTGATGCCAGTAACACGTTCCTCGTTTATTTTCCTCGCCATCTGCATGTGAAAAAGTCCTTCCTGTCAATATCAGTTACCCACATGTAGCCAGAAGAGATTGGATCTCACCCCTTTCCAGCAACATTTTTCAAACCGTTATAGCTATGAGATGAAATCTCATTTATTTTATGGCCACAAATTCCAACAGGCAACAGGAATATTTTCTTCTTCATGGAAGGAATTTCTAAGCCTCTGAGACCATGCAACAGTGTCTTTCCCAAGGAAATTATCTTAAAAAATTCTTCAAGACCTTAAAAGAGTTTTTAGTGTCTTATAAAATTGAATGTATTGTTGATGTTAGATGTCAACATGTCTGGTCTTCTGTTGCTATGGAACTAGGAGGAAACTGAAACCTTTCCCTTTACTTGATTTCACTGATGTAAGACAGACAGTGACATATAGGAGCACACTTTCTGCATTAAGATTTCTAGAATTTTCCTCATATTTTATCTCTGTGGTTTGAACTGATCACTGCTCTCCTGTTATTCTAAAATAGAGAGAATGACAATTAAATATTTCATAAGATTTGGGAAATCCTTATTAAGCAAGACAGACTTCTGTACTTCTACTCCACACATAAAGATATACTTGATATTCAGTAATATTCTCTCTGCATATTTTCTGCTTTTAAATCTGATAGCTTTTAAAACCACAATGAAGGAATCAACATTAAATACATTTTTAATAATTCCACTGTGATTATCTTTGGACAACATAATTTACACAGCAACAATATATCATCCTAGATTTTTTTTACCCTAAAGGTTTGGAGGGCTTCATTTAAAGAAAATCAAAATCGAAAACTCTGATGATATGTCCAAACAGACAGGAGACTTCAATTCAATTTGTTTAGGGTTACATTTTGCAGGAGTGTCTCATGTTTATTATTATCTACAAGCCAGTGGCAGGTGTCCAGAAAGTGCAGTCTGTACTTTTTCGGTATGTAGGTATGTATCTATGTATATGCATTTTAATTTATACATACATACCTGTATAGTGCATGCACCTACAGGCTGTTATGTGAAAACTTTCATGACTATGACTTGCTGAGTGTTATCAAAGAGGTTCTAAAAGATTCATACCAATATTTTGTCATATTTTCCTGAATGCATGCATTTGTGAAAAGTGTTGCTGATAGAGGTCTTGGAGCAAGCCTCCAAGCCACAGACATTTCAGTATGCCACAGCTGGAAGAACAGTTGCTGTAGACATTCATCATTAAAATAAAAAAAAATTATTTGGAAAATGGAATAAAGAATTGTGTCCCAAAATAATTCCTTGGAGAGGCACTTTATATTTTAGTTTCAAAGAAGTAAACTAGCAGACCAGCAGCACAATTATTCGATAATCTTGTGAGTCTTCTCTGTGAATCTGAGAGCACTGCAGTTCAGTAGTGGGACAACAACTGTTTCATTTGCCATGAAATATAAGGAGGATAATTCCATACTAGTGGGGGGGGGAAAAAAAAAAGGGAAAAGTAAAGTTTCAGTGTTAGTTCTGTCCTGGAGTTTTTGCTGTAATTGAGAGGAGGTTGAAATTAAACACCTTAGAAGTGCACAGCTTCAACACAGCCTGTTACCTGATTGTCTTCAACTGCTTATTAACAGAAAATCACCAATTTATACATTGAGCTAAGCTTAAATGAATAGAGCTATGTGAAGGCCTGTAATCTTTTGCTTGCTCTGTTTCACAAGGTTTCAGGATCAACTGATCGAAGTCATTTAAGGCTCACTTCATATGCCAAAGGATTTAGGCCTCTAAATTTTTTGTTGCACATGTAAAGACATTAATCTCCATCTATGCAAAAGTACCTGCCTTGGATGACTATTAATCACCCTTCTGCAGAAAGACAATGGGACAAATGTTACTGTTTACCTACAAAAGACACTATTAACCTGTGAAATCAATAGGTAATACATTGAATTACTTGATACATGTGCAAATGGGAGCAAATTATTGCATGATCGACTATCCTATTTGTTCCTTATTTTCTCTTCTCTTACTCAACATTTAGTTCTACAGTCATCCTAAAACACATAACTTACATCAACTTGATTAGTATTTTGAGCAAAGAGTTGCTATAAAATAACCTATTTTCATAAAAGAAAATGTATTTTAAGATAAAGGTTAATTTCAGCATGAAGGAATGATTCAGCTAGAACCACACATGTGATACAAGCGTAAAAAACACACAGAAAAGTGGTGGCAAACACTACCTGAAGTCCCTTTGTGATACAGCCAAATGGGAGGACTACACATTGTTGTGAGACCACCTCACAGAAACAGAATATGCATTTGAAGATAAGCATGACTAGCCCAATGGGAATTCTTATCCACACTCCCTTTACTTTAGCACCCACCATATTTCTGCAGTTTGTATTTGGTCTAGTAAGTGGTGGGCTTGTCCACCTGGATAAACCTGCCTTACATTTCACTCTGACTGTGAAGATGTTTCAGTGATGATAAGGAAACTGAGAGTAATTTTTCAAAATGAAAAACACCTGAAACACCTTTTAAAGAATTAATATTCTTAGCTACAATGGTCAGGCTCATCTTTCAAAAACATCTTTGTCTCAGTAACAGTTCCTCAGATCTGCTGAGTCACTGCAGAGAAATCTCTTCAATAATCCAGGTTTCATGAATATGAAGTAATTATGTTAATTTGGTTTGAAAGGTATTTTGTGATCTTATGATGAAATGTATTCTGTAATAAGCAGAGAGTTTATTACTCAGAAAGAATAACATTCTTTCAATCTAGCAATATTCTTGAAAATTAAAGAAACTTTCAAGACATGCCTTTCTACAAGTCAGGAACAGAGAGTGTTTCTCCTTTCCCTTTTTTCTTCTTGCCTTTTTGAGCCTGTAGGAACCAAAACAAAAACAGGGTAGACCATGATATCGACAGATGCTGACAGTCCATTCATACCGGACGAAGCATGATGAAGAGGGAAGACAAAAGGACTCCTGGAGAAGCAAAGTCAAAAGTCAAAGAGATCAAATAGAAACAAACTGCTGTTCAGTCCAGCTAAATAAATAATAGCAATATGTATGACAGATGATACCAACCTGGATGAAACAAAGAGCGGCATTTTTTCACACCTCATTTTTTTCAAAACTCACTTCTCAGGCAAAGCCGATAACACTCCAACTGAGAAAAAATGATTTGCCGAGAGTCTTGACAATATGGAAAGGGGATTTTACATTGAGAAATTCTTGGTAGAATCTCCTATTTCCTCTTAAGG
Organism: Ptilonorhynchus violaceus; assembly: GCA_013397565.1. Taxonomy (NCBI): domain Eukaryota; kingdom Metazoa; phylum Chordata; class Aves; order Passeriformes; family Ptilonorhynchidae; genus Ptilonorhynchus; species Ptilonorhynchus violaceus. The sequence goes on from VZRJ01008142.1 coordinate 306,231, forward strand.
AACATTACTGGGCTCTAGGCTGAGATGATATGGGTGAGGGAAAGACAATGAAACAGTAGATGATAAAGAGAGGAAAGGAGAAAAAAATTTAAAAAAAAAATCCAAAGGAATTTCTGTATTACTTATATGTTTGTAACTGTGCAGGTTGTCTGCTTTGTAAGTAATAAATATGCCTTACATAAACTTTCTGTGTAAAGAACCCAGTACTGATCTGTCCTTTACCAGAAAATATCTTCTTCATGGTTGCCCTTTTTTTGAAAGTGGGAGAAGCGTTAGTCTGTAAGGTCTTTAGGTTGCAGACTGATCTCTCTGCCCTTGCGGCTCAGGCAGAGCCACATGCAAGCCAAGCACCATTTATTGTGATGAAATCTCTGAATGATACAGAAGAAATTGTTCACTCAAAAAAAAGCAAGCAGTTCATACGTAATTTCTTATTACCATTATTTAGGCTTCAACTTAGCAAAGCACTTGGGTATGTGCTTTAAATCCATTAATTGTTGTTAATTAGTTGAGACCCTCTTCGTAACACTGACAGCTTACCTTTGAATATATACTATTCAAATTCTCCACAATCTACAATGAATAAGACTTTTTAATGGGCTTCATTTTCCGGTCTTCTCTGGCTTTTGTTCTTTCATGCCCAGAGTGAGGACTGTTGCAGCATGCATTCACAAGCTAGAGTTCGAAAGAGTCCGTAACATCCACCTTTTAGCAATCTCCTTCAGTTTTATTGTTGAATTTCTGGTTTTCAGCTCTGTGAAGTGCCTGGGCTGGGCTAAAATTAATTGTGACTGAAAGAATGGCATTTTCAAAGTTGTTATGACAATCTGCTTCCTTCATTGAGATGCATAAGACCTAGATATTCCATTTTTTTCCAAGGCCACTTGCGTAACTCAGCAAATATATTGGCTATGTGGTGGATGACTCAATTGTCCTGGAATAAAATACTGCATTGACAAATCTACTTGTACTTCTGAGTGTCACCAAGTAAGGGATATTCATTCTTAAAGCAGGCATTTCCTGCCAAATCCTCAATCGAAATTATTAGTTATAGTTAATAAAAGCAGTTCTGTGGGGATGTACGATTCTCCATTTTCAAGTCCCCCATTTAGAAAGATTTTGAGTTAAGAGATCAATTTTCCCTATTCCTGAGCACCTATCACTGATGGGTCAGATTAACATACCAGTCAAGAGATTACAGTTCTTCTGAAAGCAACACAGCTCTTTCAAAGACCAGCTTTTCATCCAATTCATTCTTTTCCTTTTTTCTTTGAGGGAAAGGAGCCCAAAGAAACTCTGTTAGTGATTTTTCTTACTCCAGTTTGAGTACATGTGAACTGAAACCTTAAACTTGAAGCATTCACAGTGAACAAAAAGTAACTTGCAGCATTTCCCAGTGCTATCTATTAAAATGCAAACTTGATTTCTATTAGCCACAGTTTTGTGGGGTGCATAGGCTTGTTCTTGTCCTCTTTTGCTCCAGAACAGGCATACCACAATAATTTCATAAGCACTGTATTTCTTCTAAAGCCAGAAGGCAAAGCAGTGCCTCAATAGCTCCTGTGAAAATATAAACCTACTGTGTATCCTGTTTGACTTCATATTCCTTTTTTAATTTTTCCTTTTTAGTTTCTTCTCCTTCAGCAAAGTCATCTTTTCCAGACAATAAACTAGATGTGGATATATTTGGATTAAGAGATGCCCACATTTAGTGTCTTAAATACCAGTCAGATCTGAATCCATTGTTAGAGCCCATGGGAAGAAGAATGGAGGCCACAGCAGCCGAGCAAAAAAGATGTAGTCAACAAGAGAGAACAGAGGGGAATTTTTCAATAATCTGAACAAGAATAGCCAGATAGGGACCATGGCAAAGCAGGGCCACAGTGTGAGGAATGAGAATGGGGACCAAAAGACTGCAGAAATGTGGGGAAGTTGAAGCTCTTGGGTGACCAGGCAAGTCAAACCATAAAGACATGGAGATTTGCACAAGGCTTGGAAGAAGTCAAAGAGTGAGCTTTGGAGCTGTAGAAGTTGAGCCCTCCAGGATAACGGAGGGCTTAAAAGGGAAGGAATTTGGAACAGAGTGAAGGATCTTTTGTCAGGACAAGTATAAAACCAGAATGAAATAGAGGATGAGAAAGCTCTAACAGGCAATAATGTGAAGAATCTGTGTTTGCCTGCTAGTCAGTTTTACTAGCTCTCGTAATATACAATGACTACCAAAGCCATAATATGTGCAGACTACAGTTGTCTTTGAAGGGGTACGAGCATCATCCTGACAGGTCTGAGGTTGAATGTTGGATGGATTGCAACCACATACTGGGAAACGTGGAGTCCTCTTTTTGTGGTTTAAAGTCAAATGATAATGCACTGTCTAAATGGAACTAAATACAAAAACAACTTAATCACAGATAAATGCAATTTTACAAATTATTGTACTTGTCTGCTCTGCAAGTAGGATGACATTGTCCAGGAGAGAAATTGGCTGAGTTAGGCTAGATTCCAGCCATGACATGCACAGACCTTATTCAGGCTTGGATTTCTTTGGGTCCTCTCCTGATGACAACCCGATGATCATCAGTTATTGGATTTGGTAGACAGAATCAAATCCTTGGTTGTCTCATTGAAATTCATGTGGAGTCCAATATCTGTCTGTCACCATTGCTTGGTGCTCATGATCTGCTCATGATCATAAAATCAAAGATTTCACAACAAGCGTTAGATTGCTTAGACTCTTGTATTCTTAAAACTAAGTTACTCTCTTATCCTGTTGAATTAACTGTGATGCCTTAGGATTTCGGCTTTTATATTTTTCATATACTTGTAACCCTGCAATCCTTAGTGTGTAACTCTAAAGCCCATATAAAAGTGTTAGCTACTGCCTTTTAGACAAAACAATCCATCTTCAGGCCTGGGCTTCAAGGACATCTTACTGCTTCAGGCCCAAGATATGTAAACAACCGTTGGTGAAGGGGGGAAAAACCTGGGGGGGATTACTTCATTACCTGGGGCTGTAATTGGAAGAGCTAGCCCTGACAGGCTAATGGACCAAACTTATAAAAGTATGGACAACTCATGACCAGTCGTCCATCTTGGGTGGTCTAACTTGGGGAGAGGACCTCCGGGGGTCCTCTTGGGGTGTAGCCCCCCCCCCCCGAATCAGCTTTGGCTGCCCTGGATGTACCTGAAGGCCTTCAAATAAACACCACTGCTTTCAACCTTTTAATATGTGTCAAGTCTCTCTCTTTTAGGTAGTCCCGATAAGGCACCAACTGAAGTCCATATGTTAATCATATTATCAACTGGACCTAACTTACGTGAACTGCTGCACAGCCCACTTTTTGTTCTGTCGACATGCCTATGAATATTCATACAGATTAGTTCCATGCATTGCCATTTGTGAAATTACGTATACACATTGAGACATTCTCCAGATCTTAATATCTGAAATGATTGTTAGTGCCACTAATATGAAAATTTCTCCAAGTAAAATTACTCATTACAAATGCAGCATTATTCACATAGCAAGTTGTCTAGTTACTTGCAACCTGTTTGTCATTCTCAGTGCTGTTGTGCACTAGAGTCAAGATTAGGTCTCTTGTGGAAGATACTGTTTGCCATCTAGTGCCTTGCCCATAGGTTGCTATACATGTATTTTTGTACACCTGTCTCACTGCAAATCTCCTCACCACTCATTTTCCAGCAGTCTGTTGTGAGAGTCATGGTAGCAGAAGTGTTTGTGGGTGGATGGCATATGCTGGCACTACGTGTAGCACATACCAGTCCTCTAAGCACAGCAAAACATATTTGGTATGTCATGATGTCTTTTTTTGACCTTGGTGGCCCAGATGGGTTAACCAAATATTTCCACCGGCATTTTTTCCATTGTTTAATCCATTCCCACACAGTGCTGGCTGGCATCCAGGACTTGAAATGGACACCCAGTGTAGTACTGGCAATTGGGGCACTAACTAAAATGGTTATTCTGTTCCTAGGATTTCAGTTGCTTTATGGACTTCAGCACAGGTGCTGCAGATTGCTTTCTTTTGGGCTGTGTGGCTAGCTTCTCATCCCTAATATCTGTGGCTTCGAAATCCCAGTGATTTGCCTCAGATTCTGTCTGTAACCTGCAGGTTTTTTGTACTCTCTCACCACCTCAGATACGGCCCAGCGTCCCTGCTGCATTGCAACTTGTTTCACTTGTTGAAAGACTTACTGTTCTTTGACTTTGTGCATGGGTCTCTTAAGCATGAGGTGATCCTCTGTTGTTAATCCCTCGCCCTGTGGGGATAACCAAAGTCCATATCCCAACACTTTTCAACTAGGCCTAATTTACTCTTAACTGCTGTTTCCCTGGGTTGAAAGCAAGAGGGGATTTTCAGCTGCATGCAAAGCTGAGGTTTCTTGAGCCATCTGTAAGGCAAAGAGAGGAGTCTGAGTCCAGATGAGAAGGTTCGATCAGGTGTACTGCATCAAAACATGGGCATTTACAGTCAGGACACTGGTTTCAGGGAAGTGATGCAGAGGAGAGTCCTCCCCTTCCTCCACACCGTGCAGGAGGACTGAAAACTCACAGTTCCTTTATTCTTTTGAAAACATAATTGTAATCCTGGAAATACGATAGCCTAATTACTACTAGGCTATTGGGCAATATGACAATTATATTAGGCATATAGCATATATTAGGCTATTTGGCAATTAGGCAAGTACATTGAGGGTGGTTGGACACTGGAACAGGCTCCTCAGAGAAGTGGTCACAACAGCAAGCCTGACAGAGTTCAAGAAGTGTTTGGACAATGCTCTCAGGCATATGATGTGATTTTTGGGGTTGTCTTATGCAGGGCCAGAAGTTGGACTTCAATAATCCTTGTGGATATTCTATGATTCCAATTCAAAATTGCTAGTATTAAATTGCACATTCTTTCCAGAGAAAGTATTCTCACAGTTGAAATTGGTTGGAGACAAAGCATCATATATGGATACCAGAAACTTCAAACAAAAAAAACCCAGCTACTGTGAGACACTCAAGTTCTTCTTAAGAATTTCAGAGAGTAACCAAAGTTTTGGAAGAGGAAAAAACCGAAAAATTACTGTTTTCATCAGTTGAAATGCAAAGACATTTTGCCCGGTGATTTGTAAGCATGTACATGAAGAAAAGTTTTGCTCAGTTTTGGCTCCAGTATTTCTTCAAGTCTTCATCTGAGTTTTTCTTTGCAGCCCACAATTTATTGAAAATACAGAATCATGAAAGCCATTATTAGACAGCAGAAACCCAGGAGGTTTTGCTCTTCAATAAAACCAGTGACAATTTCAATTAGATTTCTCAGGCTTTTTTTCCCAGAGTCATGGTATTGTAGTAAAAAAAAGATTGAATAGTTTATTGGATTCAGCTACCACATAGCTTTCAGTGTGTCAGAATAGATTTTTAAAGGGCAAAAAATAGAGAAAACCTGATGAGAAAATGATGAAATTTTCAGTATTATTCTTTGATATTGTGAACTCATAGATTTGCCACATGTTCACTATAGCTTGGTTTAAAATGTGAGATACTTTCCCTGTGTGTAGGACTGATCAATTTATCATTGACAAAAGGTGAGTGCTTTTGACCCAATGTTGTAAACAAAATGTTATCACTTGTATTTAAATTATTAGGTGACCTTTCAGTGTAAGAGTACCTTCACAGACAGCCCTTGTGAATTACTTGGTTTCTTCATATGTCAAAGGGAATATTCTTAAGAGTTGGCTGATGATTTACTCGGGCCAGCAGTTATTGCTACTTCCTAGTGGCCTTCGACGAGGGCATCTCTGGCAGCAGGTGACAACTTCTTAGTTGTGAAAAACCACAGGTTTTAAGGTTCATTATCAAATAAATGAATACTTTGTAACTGTAAAGGCCTGCTTGTTCCCATCAGACAAATTTTGACCTCTGAAGACTGATGATAATTCTGCAGTTTGAGAAATCACTGCTGACTTGAAGAAGGTGCTGCACTCTGATCTCTCCTGGTGTTCACACTATTTTCCTGGAAGTCCAGTTTGGCCCCACAGGTGAGGGACACCCAAGAATTTCACTTATTTGTCTTCTCCAGCTATATTCAGGAATATAGCTGGAATAATTCAGTGAGGAAATATCTTTATGTCCTCAGGCAGGAAATATCTTTATTTCCGCAGGCACTATAACAAAGTTAATGGAGACAAATTTAATTCCCTAGTGGCCAGCTTCTTGCTCCTTCTATACACAACATACTACAGGACTGCCTGTGTTCAAACTGGGAGGCACCCATGCACGTTGAGTATGTGCAATAGCCAAGGGCTCACAAAGAGCCCTCTGCAGAACATATCTGCCCCTCTCTGCATAACTCTGAGTGCATTGAACAACCACTGAAAATGGGGCTGGTTTATGCTGTTTGTTTCTAAAAGATTCTCTAATACTTCATCCTTCCTTTTTAAACCATTATATAGGAAAAATACTTGAGATGATTGTGGAAGTTCTTGGTAACATACTTATATGCCCCTCCTTTTATAATCCCATATTGTCTTTGGTTTAGAGAATTTTCTTCAATTTTTAGAGTTTCTGTGGTCAAAAAATACACTGCCTTCAGAGCAGTGTGTGAACAAATATAATGATATGACACTGATGAAGGATGTTCATTCCTGTAGTTCATAAAAGTTCACCAAAACAGCTTTTAGTGATCAGCTGATTTTATTCAGTGATAGTTCTTTAGAACGGAAAATCAGCCAAGGTTTAATATAACTTCGATAAAAAGCTGTTAAACATCCCATAAGAATAGAGTTGGAAATTAAGGACATTTCTCTTCCACAAGAACAAACATTCTTCAAAACTATTTGCCCTAAGTAATTGCTGTGGTTTAACCCTAGCTGGCAATTAAGTACCACGCAGCTGCTCGCTCATTCCCCCACCCCAGCACACTGGGGAGGAGAAACAGAAAGAAAAGGTAATCCTTGTTGGTTGAGATAAGAACACTTTAATAATGGATACAAGGTATTATTATTATTATTGGTAGCGGTGGTGGTTTTGTGTATTTGCTAATATTAATAATTGTAATTGTAAGGAGAGAGAGAGAGAATAACAGAACCCAAGAGAAACAAGTGATGCGCAACACAATTGCTCACCACCCACTGACTGATATCCAGTCTATTCCCTAACAGTGATCAAACCAGGTAACTCCCCCAGCTTATATACTGGGCACAACATTCTATGTTATGGAAAATCCCTTTAGTCAGTTCAGGTCATGTGCCCTGGCCATGCTTCCTCACAGCTTTTTATGCAGGTCCTCACTGAAAAGTGCATGAGACACTGTAAAGTCTTCGGCTTAAGGCAAACTCTCCTCAGCAACAACCGAAACATCCGCACGTTATCAACATTATTCTCGTACTAAATTCAAAACATAGCAAGGTGCCAGCTATTAAGAAGAAAATGAACTCTGTCCCAGTCAAAACCAGAGCACTAACCCATCCAATCTGAGTATACTTTTTCTACAAAGTATTCTACAGAGGCACTGTGACTGAAAAGTTTTAAACTGTGAGACTGATGAAGACTATGAACATTTATATACAGTTTTGAAGGCCAAAACTGGTAGAGGAAACATACAACACAGATGTAGTTGAATCTGAGTTTTCACATGATACTATCACAAGTTTGTCATGTTACTCCCATTATGAAATACTCATTTTATTCTGTCAGTTACCCAAAGACCAATTTCAGTCCTGTTCTTGCCCACACAGTAACTTAAAAAGCATCTCTGTGGGATTAAATTAATTACATTTATGTACAATCCTCTCATTATTCAGTTTGTAAGTTTACTAAAATATAAAACAAGTTCACTAGACTGGACAAACCACTTCTTCAATCATGGTAAGAAGTATTAATTAAATCTCTTACTGCAAATGAACAGTATTTCATTGTCTTTGCAAATGTTACTTTTAGGAGTCTACACCTGCAGTAGTCAAGATAGATGTTTCTAATTCTTCCCTGCTATTTATAACTAGGCAGCCTGTGATCTTACTTTCCTTGCAGCCTCCAAGATGAAATTATTTTTTGGTCATTACGAGTCAAGGTGCATTACTCACCTGGAATTTAGAGTGATTTTTTAATATTGTTTAATGTGCCTATGGAAAAGCTTTGCATTTACTCTGTACTTTTATTTGGGTAAGTCTTAGAGCCTTCCTTAAGATAGATGTTCTAGGTTCTAAAAATTGACCAATCATGTACAAATCTCTGGCAAAGTTTAAAATATCAAAGAAAGTACCTCAGATACTGATTATGGCTGACAGAGCAGAAGAATTTGCAGAAGTTTCCACTCCCATTTCCTGAACTCATACATTAAGACATAGACCAGATAGACAGACAAATGAGAATCTGTGACCCACACAACGCAAATAACTTCACTCAATAGGTTGTTTTGCAAGCCACTGAATGTTTAGGAATGATGTTTTAAAAATTTAGATAAACAGAACTTGCTTAATTGAACGCTCATTCATTCCACTGGCATCTTCATTAAAGAAATGCATTCTGTTCTGACTTAAATGATTTTCCTTTCAATTTGAAAAGGAACTAAGAGGTGTGCAAAATTATTCCTTTTAATTGATCCTTTTTTCACAGTTAAACAACATTTTTTATTCAGGATTTCTGAGACAGTTTGTGCAAAAAAGAGCCTAGACAGTGCTTACAATCTGGCAGATGTGCTCAACTTTTCAAATCTTCGGTTTCTGTTTCACAAAGCCATATATACTTATAACCTGCACTTACAAGAACCTGATTTGAAAGGGAAATAGTATATATTCTATTTCCTTGAAGCTAATGTTCTGTGGCTCTTCAGACTATCAGATTTTTTTCAAGCTTCAGAAGAGGCAAACATGTTTAACTGATTATGGTGGTTTTGCTGAATGTCATGTGAAGGTTATTGCAAAACGTGAAATATTGTCTTCGTATTAGAAACTCTTTGTTTAGCAGTACTTGAAATATTTTCTTTGTATTCATTAATTAATTATCTCAAAAGAGAAAGTGGACAGAGTGGCCAAGATTGGTATCTGATCATAGGCTAGGTTTCAAGAGTACTGACAATCTGGATTCATATTTCTTTGGAGTAGAAGTGCCCAACGACTGTAATTTTCCACAGCCGTAAATTGACAGTCTTAATTTAGCCCTATTTATTTAAAACCTTTAGATATATAACATAATTTTAACTTTAGAAGCCATGTAATAAGAAAGCTTGTCTTGATGGCAAGCCCTGAATGTGTAACTCCTAAATTAAATATCCAGATTTGATATGCGGCCAAAAAAATGAATATTTCATCTGTAAAAAGATACTGTATTCTACCCTTCTCTCGCATATAAATCATAACTCCAGAGAAAATAAGGGAGTTAAAATAGAGTAAAATTGATGTGAGAAAAGACTTGAAATCACAAATGTAACACTGCCATCCACATAAGTATTTTCTTTTAATTTAATTTGATCCTATAATAGTGGTCTCTGTATATATATCAAAAGTTTGTCTAAACAGACTGCAAATATATGGTAATGGTATACAAAAATAGAGTCTATGCATTTACAGAGAGTAATGATAAAGCTCATAAGTGAGGAAGCTAGAACACATGGAATGAAAGATGTCCTCCCACTAGACAGTTAGAATTCAGATCCCATTAAAGTCTCAGCAACACAGAGGAAACAACAAGAAGTGTTTTTCTTCCGCTATTTCACTGTGACGGTTTGCAACAGCACGGAATATTCTGAAGTGTACATTATAGAATGAGTCATTCCTGTTGACAATTTTGGCCTGGTCTCCCTTTTAATGGCTTCACCACTCAGTATTTCATTTAAGATCTACCCATAAAGAGTTTGATTCATCCATTCCAAGCTACTTGACCTTGGCTTCAAGCCATTAGGTATCATGCTTTACCAGTACAATTGAACTACAAATAAAAGAATCCTAGAAAAGTCAACATTAAAGGGAGCTGAGGAAACAGTGATGAGATAAATTAAATGAAAAACTGTTTTCAACAAAATATTACAAGAGAGATAAATGAAATGCTGGTCATTAATAAGAGATTTATAAGAAAATTGGGCATTTTTAGAAAAATCCATAAAATAAAGGACTAAGGTATTTTTTCATTACCAGAGTAAAAGGGAAGGCAATCAAACTATGAATGCTACATGCTGTGGAATTAATTATCCACTTCTACCACCTTGTGGAGACACAATATTAAATAATATGACAGGTCCGTGTAAGAGAGAAGAGCCATCAAGTGACTTTACAATGGGCTGACACCAGACAAACATGTTTTATGAGGTATTATAACCCTCCTGTGAGGAAGAGACTCTTCTGGAGTTTCATTCTGAAGGGTAAACATGGCCAACTGTTTTGGTAATGTAAAACAATCTTTACATTGATCAAGTGCTGTGAATCATTCAGCATGCATTTTATTTTTGATAATAATGCCTTTGCAATTAAATACAAAGTTCTTTCAAGGGAGTGTGCACACTTAATTCTGTCACATGGAATGAAGTATCTGCAGTCTTAGTATCATGACTGTACCTGAAAGACATAACAACTATGGACACAGATAACAGGCTTGACATTTGTTTGTATGTTGTCAGTAGTCACAAACAAAGTCCTGAATTCTGAATTAAGAATGGGAGGAATTAGCCCAAATGGTAGAGCACTCACTTAACATGCATGAGATAGTGGGATCGATGTCCACATTCTCCAGTGTTTTCCCCCTGTAGTTGGCACTGGTGAAGCTGCAGCTCTAATCCTGAGCTCAGTTTTGAGCCCCTCGGTACAAGAAAGACATTTTGGTTCTGGAGCATGTCTAGAGAAGGGCAACGGAGCTGGTGAATCGTTTGGAGCACAAGTCCAATAAGGAGCAACTGAGGGAGCTGGGGTTGTTTAGGCTGGAAACAAGAAAGCTGAGAGGGACCTTACTGCTCTCTACAAATACCTGAAAGGAGGCTGTAGCCAGGTGGGGGTTGGCCTCTTCTCCCAGGTAACAAGTGACAGGACCAGTAGAAATGGCCTCAACTTGCACCTAGGAAAGTTTAGATTGGATACTAGAAAAAAATTTTTCAAAGAAAGGGTGGTCAGGCATTGGAACAGGCTGCTCAGGGAAGTGGTTGAGTCACCATCCCTGGACATGTTTAAGAGGCTTTTGGGTGTGGCAGACTTGGCAGTGCTGGGCTAATTGTTGAACTCATTTACCTTGGAGGTCTCTCCGAACCTTAATGTTCCACATCTCAATGCAAAACTTGATGTCCATACCAGCAAGAGTAAAGACAACAGAGTTTCATGTGATTTTGTGTTTTGGGAGTTTCTATTGACAAACTGGGCTGTAAACTATGACCTTGTCAAATGACATTATATAAGTATGAAAGCTCAGAAACTGAATCAGTGGAAAGAGGAGGGAAAGTTGATTTCCCCTGCTCATTTTTGCTGTCCTGAGGTATGTGTAATCCACTACCCAGCACATGAAAAGGCCTCATGAAACTTCTGAAGTCAGTGTTGACCATCTCATAACACAGGAAAGTTAGACTATATTACAAAAGGAAGCAGTGCTGATTTCAGAATGGGAAGGTGGGGTTTTTCATTTAGTTGGTTTTTAACATTGGTCAAGATCTGGTCTGGTCTTGGAGAAAGAACGTGTCTTTGTGGCTGGAGTGGTCCTGGAAAGCATCTGAAATGAACCCAATTCATGATATGTTAAAGAACACCATGCTGTGAACAACAGCATGGTGATTGGGGGCAGTCAGCTAAAATGCACTGCAGGAGGGCACTTCCTGAGTGGAAGAAAAGCTGTAGATAAGCCTCCACATCAGGCTTGTGAATCCCAGGAAGTTTTCAAGATCCAGAGAAGAATGTCACCTCTACAGGATTGCAAAAAGGGCTGTTTCCACACAAAATTCAGGCTACCCCAAAATGCAAATACCCTAAGGATATTAAAGGAAACCTGAATATGTTACTCCAAGCTTCTAATTATCTCCAGAGCACTGGTGTTGCAGCCTGCAGTATGAGTTCTCATATCAGTCCCATTCCATCCATTTTTAGTTTAGTTAACATATTTTTAAAATCTACAGGTATTTCTCAATACTGGGTTTTTTTCATGCTCATTATTAAGGTTTTGCTACTGATATTTTGCCAAAAGTATTTCATAAAGCAATTGCACAATACATATTTAGTATCTCTCAAAAGAGGTCTCCCCACCTGTGCCAGCATTAATACAATTGCATCTTTTCCTAGATTAAATAATCTATCATCTAAATCCAGCATAATTTTTATGATGAAAGTCCTTTATGCCACCTGATCTCCATTCTTCAGCCATGCTGTATTCCAGCATTTGTACTAGGTTGTGAAAAATCCATCAAGGATTTTAACCAGCAGGTGGTTACTACCTTTCACTCTCCTTAGGGTCTCTTGGTCATGGCGGATGAGCCTGACATGCTGAAATTACCTTCTTTCTGACGGTTGTTTTGTTGGGGTTTTTTGGCTGGTTGGTTGGTTTTGCTGTTTGGGTTTTTTTGCTGTTCTATGAAGTTTGCAACAATGCCATGCAACAAAAATTCTTGAAAATTGTAGTTTGTTCTAGCTTCAACCTCTTTATAGAATTCATAGGAATAAAGGTCTATATTTGACATCATTCTGACAGAGACTACAGAATCCCTACAGCAGTGCTAAAGTCACAACTCAGTGACATTGCAAGGCTAAATGGTTAAGGCATTGATCACAGCACCAAGCCTGCCTGAGTTCAAGAAGCATTTGGGCAATGCTCTCAGGCACATGGTGTGATTCTTGGGGCTGTCCTGTACAGGGACAGGAGTTGGAATTTGATGATTCTTGTGGGTTCCTTCCAGCTCAGGATATTCTGTTACTCGATGATTCTATGATTCTAATCACACTGAGGTCCTTTCAATTTCTTGGTATTCTGGGGTTGGAAAACCATGTGAATATCTCTGCACCCTTGCACCAGAGAAGATAGTGGAAAACTAAAGATGTTAAAGAAGAAAACAAAAGGGAAGCTTTCATCCCTTAATATGAAGCACTCATTAGATATAAATGTTTTGCATAACATGAGTTATTTATTATGTTCGGGTGAAAGTCCATATTGACACAAATTGAAATGTATCTATATCTTTCAATGTCAGAAACTAATTTATTTCCCTAAAACTGATATTCTTCTTTGCTTAATGAGAATGCTCTTCTTGTGGACAACAGCTGACAAGCTGAGCTAATCTTAAGATATATTAATGTGTTTCTCAGTGAAAGCTTACTACAAGTTTTTCAATCAGGTTAAATATTGTAGAGGGAACTGATAAGGTTTTAAATAATATACAACAAAATTACTTAGATCACCTTAGGTGATTTCTTAATTTTAACTTTATGTAGAAATTAAAGAAAAATTAAATATTTTTCTCAACCTATTAATTTTACTCCAATCACATAGATTTCAATTTAGCATTTTTCTTAGCAATAAAAAAGTTGGAAATTGAATTTTATTAAAAACAATCATAGTAGAGCAACTTTACTCTGTATTTGAATCGAATCATTGCATTGGTGTAATTGTCACTGTAGAAATTTTGAAAACAGAATATATATTATTCTAGATATCCCTTTCAATAAAATTCTATTTATCCTGAAGATACGATCAATCAGATTCGATCAAAATAATATGCTGAGCTTTTTTCATCAAGTATACAGAATATGGTGGCTATCCAGCAAACTGAAATGAAAATTTGTTTGGAGTATTATGTGGAGTAAAGCTGTGAAAAACATCAGTTTTCCCAGGTAATGCTGAAGGGTAATGCTTATTGTAAACTGAAAATTGAAAAAAAAAACTTAAAAACCTGATTGTAAACAATTTGTTTACCATGGGAAGATTGTTTTTTGTTGTTCCTGTTTGTGCCTTACAAACTATATCCAGCTTTTACATATAAACAGAAAATTAAAGCAGGTAGTCTTAAAAAGCTGTATTAATAGTGAAAGTTGTTCTATTCCTATTTGGTCTTTCCACCAGTTAGTCTTCCATTCTGAATTATTCCTAATATTTGTAGAAATAAAATTTGAGAACCAACCTCAGAATAACTTTAGCTTACTTTTCTCAAGTCAATTAGCTGGGTATTTTAACTGTTGTGCTACAGAGTCTCAGGTGACTTTTACAAACGAATGTCAAAAAAACTACTAGACAACAGTCTACTAGTGGCTATTTCATCAAAACCAGTATGAAAATAGACTTTGATTTAAGAGTGTGTAATTAAGGAACAGAACAGGCAGAGATCAAACAATCTGCTTGCTTACAGAGTAGTGGGCCCAAGAACAACAAAGCAATCACACAACACAAGGATCTCTGACGTGTGTCTCCATGCAAGATTTTAATTTCTAAGGTTTTCAGCCCTGAGCTCCTACACCTGAAAAAAAGGACTCCACTCACATGTATTATTTTAGCCTGGTGCCCATAAAAAAAGAGTTTTTAAGATTGCTTTATCTTTTAACACTAGTAAATGCAAATTGGAGATAATTTCAAAATTACACGCTAAAACCAGAAATGCCAAATGGGTGATAAGAGCATTAAAAGGAATGTAACTGCTCTGAAGTGCATGATTTGAGTCCTGATGAAGTTTTGGTCATCTCTTCTTGCCACTGCCAGCCCAGTAAGATGTGTGAGTGGCTGAAAACTCATATGTCCCACGGCCCAGTTCTCCAGTAATCATTCTGCCATTCTGTGATGGCTGAAGAGACCACTCAAGGCCACAGAAACCGTAGACATCACACAGCCATCATAAACTCCTGAAGATTTTGGGGTTTTTTAATGTGATACAGCAGACTAAGTAGGCACTGAGGGAATGTTTTAATGCAACTTCAGAGATCACAGAATCACAGAATATGCTGAGCTGGAAGGAACCCACAAGGATGATGGAGTCCAACTCTTCGCCCTGCACAGTACCATCCCCAAGAGTCACACCGTGTGCCCGAGAGTACTGAGATTTAACATATGAAAAAACACAAGGAAAAGAGTAGAGACACTGACTAGGTGGATTCCTGCTGTAGTGCCTACATGGCTGTAGTGGTAAGACTCCTAAGGTGTTCAAGATATGTCACCTGTCATCTGACCTTACTAAAAAGTTCAAGAGTCATTTCTTCCTCATAGTGAAAAAGCAGCTTTCTTTGACAGCTGTTACACTACTGTTTTCGAATTACCCACTCTTGCCCTGTGCCTCACAGTGAATGTTCCTCTAACTTTCTCATTGCAAGGGAGATGTTGATTTCTTATTTGAATCACTAAGGAGACTATGTTACTTGCATCTTTCGTCTATGATGGGTAATTAAAGAAAATAGGGACTATTCCACACACTGCTGAAAGTTGTTGAATTGAAAAACTGTTTAAAGGAATGTAATTAAGTGTTTGAAGTCTTGTACTGAGCCAGTAGGGAATTTTTCAGCTTTGAAAAATTTAATTTTCATCCAAATTGAGCATATTTTCTTTTTTAAATAGTTTTAGATAAGATGTGATAGCAAGTGATTTTTTAAAAAAATGTAAAATGGCTTTAAGAGAATATTTGGAATTTTATTTTAATTGAGATGATATTTTACCCTATTCCATATGTCTCTAATCACATTACACAGCCAGGTTCATTTCTTTTCTCAGGATTATTCCAGCATATTATGAAGTGGTATTCTTTTGTCTCCAAAATAAATCCTGCGATGCCAGCAGGAATAAAGAAAGCAGGCATATTCAACCTGAATGAAAGCTGAATGAAATGTCCAGTTATTTACAATTCCCTTTATGCAATGTGCCCTGTAGACCTTCTAGTGAAGTTAAACATTTACACAGCTCAGATAAATTTTTCATTAGAACTGGGGAGAATTTTTGGATGACTCAGTGTACCATGACTACCTACTGGAGGGCTGAAGCCTGGGATGTTTCTTTCTGAAGTAAGTGCCAAATAATTCTCATCTGAAGCTGTGCACAGTTCAGTATTATTAATGACTAACAACACAATCCTGAAGAGTATCGATGGGAGCTTGGACATGGAGATTTAAATTAATTTAGGCTTTGAACACTGAGCTATTTTCATTGCTCTATGGAGAGATATAACATAGAGATGCTTGACAGGTTTCCCATATTTCTCCGATATGGTCAGGATCTTGATGAAGTCAGAAACAACGAAACACAAGAGTCTATATGTGCAGACACACATAATCAAGCTGGGCATCACAGAACAAAGGTGAGACCAGTTCCTGCCCAAAGAGGCAATATAATTAAGATAGAGAAAACAATGTATTCTTGGTGTCATAAATATTCTTACTTATTGACTTCCTCCCCAACCATGTAAATTTGATTCACGATCCTAACTGTGAAAATACAATTTTATATCTCAATACTAGCAGGATAGCAAACTGGATAAAAGAGACAGGAATATGATTCTCATCCCCACCGCATTTTACAATCCAGAGAAGCCAACACAGAAAAAACAGGTGAGGGTGGTACCAGAGGGAATGCTGCAGAGCAAAGCAGATTGTGCTGTCCCGCTATAGAGATACAGTTTAACTTGAAGAAATCTGGCTTTTACAGCTGCAGGTGCAAGTAACTCTTTGCAGAATGAACGAAGTTTTCTTGTGCAGCCATTCTTACAAAATAAATTTTCCTCAGCCTTTCATAACATTGACTTTTTAGGCAGTAAAACTCGTTTTAAGGGTCATTACACTAGCTTCTGGGCATATGACAGACTTCACTGTCACAATGAAAAGAAATAAATTCAGATCACCAAGGTTTAGATGTTGATGTACAACATGTCCTTGGCAAAATCAGTGTTCAAAGTAAAATCTATCTGCTGTAACCCATCTTTTGTTTGAGTACTCGATAGTTCCAACACCACTGTACCTTTTTTTATTTAGCATTAATCTACACAGTTGTTCAAAGTGCTAAGCAACAGTGTCTGCAAGCAGGTTTTTGATACTGTTGAATTTGGTTTAGTTATGTACGGCACAGTAAAATGATGTATTACAATAACTTTTTTTTTTTTTTTAGTGGAGTAACTCACCAAGTGAAACTCTCCTTTGAACCTCTGCAAGCTTTTTTGTTTGAGTGAGGTGGGAGTATGCTTTTCAGCTGAACAGAGCTCTGCGTGACTCAACTCTGCTTGCACAAATTGTCAGATACAAAATTATGTGTCTTGTTTGCATTATCACTCACAGGGATGTTTACCACTTCATACTTGCTTTTTTTAAAAAAAAACTAATATACATATTATCAGCTGTGCTACCAACAAATGTCTCACCAAAAAGTATAGTTAAGAAAAAACTAACACATAATATTTAAACTCTGTGTTTTTATATATTTACATTTTCTAGCAAGATGTTTTTGAAACATTTTGTGCAAGTTAGATGTAAATGAGCAATAAAAGTCTTCTTGTTCGTGTGAAGAAAAATCTCCTATGCCACATGTATTTTCACAATTGTGAAAACATTTGCTTACTAGGAACAGTTCACATTTGCCAACTTCTGTAAGATTATAGATTACCCACATCAAGCCAAACCCCAGACTCATTCACTGGGCTATACTTTTCATTTACAGCAGTAAAAATGAAGGGAAATTCCTTTATAGAAATGACAGCTTTACAGTGTTGTATTGTGAAAAAAAATTTTTAAACCTTTCAAGCCTCTCTTCTAATCCCATTTCCAAAGCATTCCCAGGATTCTGTTGCCCTCAGAGAGAAAAGAGCCTAAAATTATAATAAAGTGTAGGCATTCCACATAAGGTATTAAGCACACTTATCCCAAAAGGTTGTGTGAAACAGAGTTAAAATGACTTACCCAAAAGATCCTTTTATTGACTAAATTACTTTCCCATTTTCTTGGAAAAAATGAAATACATTTTATTGATTTGTCTGTCTCTTTTTCTAAGAAGGACAAGCTGGCATTTTTGACCAGCAACCTGAAGTGTTTTGACCAGCAACCTAAGTGCAACCTGAAATGGTTTTCCTATTGTCCTGGGTTAACCATAGAAGGATATATTCTATTACCACCCACATATTTCCTCGATAAGATGGATCGTTCACAGTTACACACCTGGTCCCTGAGGCTATGCTCATGTGAGGTAGGGTGGTACTCCTTATCTCAACTGAGATAACCATTCCAGCCGACAGTAAGCATCCTGAGTAGATCATCTTAGTTAACGGCCCATTACTGAACTTGATAAGCATGGATGAATAGAACTCCAGAACCACCCTGAGTAAATTATCTCAGTCAATGGCCCATTAGCGAACAAGATAAAACACCAACCAATAGAATGTCAGAAACCTTTTTGATGCCTTATTGGGACTACCTAAAAGAGAAAGACTTGACAAAGATCCAATTTGACTCCGCTCATGTGACCAACTAATAGAATGTCAAAAACCATGTGCTCCTTGGAGAAGTCTCATGTGAGCTCATTGCTGGAGCAACCAATAGAACACCGGGAAAATCCTTTTCCATTGTCGAAGTCCCCACCCCTGGGGGAGGTACCAGCCAAGAAACACCACATAAAAGCAGGCTTTGAGAAGGGAGAAATCACTCCACTCCTCTGGACTGGACTTGATTGGACTACCAGGACGTGACTACCAGGACTGGACTACCAGACCACTGGACAACCAGATGACTGGAAACCCAGAGGACACTCCAGACCACCACCATCACTGGATACTCAGCAGACCAGACCTTCTACAGGACCAGTGCCTAACTGGACTACGCAGCTACCATCCCGGTCAACGGGGTGTCGGGTTGTACCATGACTCTGTCAGTTTGTTTAGGCCGGTTTTTCTGTATTACTGCATTTATTTTAACCTTTTTATTAAAATTGTAATTTTGACCTAAAATCTCTCGAGGTATTTTGTGTGGGGTTAATTTCCCCTGCTGTTTCAGATTCGAACCACCACACCTACGTAGACACAGTAAGATATTTGAATGTCATGGGGAAGAATTAGAAAGGAAAAAGATCTTGAGCTGTTGGCACGTGATGACAATGCATTAGCACCAAGTGGAAAGCAAAATCATTATTTAAAGGAAAGTCAATGGTTTACATTAGTTGTAATGGGCCAAATCTCTCCACCCTGATTGTAATTGGCATCTCAATCCCACCCCAGGTTCCCTGTGATCCTGACACTGCTGTGCATTTGTGACAGCCAAAGAGAGGACAGACTGGGGCAGTACCATGACCATATCATGGTCCATTCAGTACACGTGGGACCATAGCATGAGAGAGACTGTCATGGCCAAATTCTGCATTTTGGGGGAGAACTCTCTTCAGTGCGCTCTAAAGCCCATTTTCCTGTCTCTTCAGCTCAGACTGTAGTTTTAAGCACCGGTTTGGGCTTGTGGCTGATTTAACTGGGCTTCACTGAAGACAGCAAAGTTAAATCTGGATTGCAGGGGGTGTCAACCCACAGGTGCCAAAGGCATTCCCTAGTTGCCAATGAAGAGAAGAGAAAGATCAGCCTGCTGGAGAACTGCAGGTGTTTGTTGTCACTGTGAATTTTCAGGAAAGCTCAGAGGAGTTAAAATGTCAGCACACATTCTTACTCCATATTCTCCTTTTCTCTGCTGAAAAAATTCTTAGATTTCTTAAATAACAAGTATTTGTATCTGGAGGGAAGGTCAGTGATGCAATTTGAGCACTGCAGGCATTTGCCATTTCAGGGGAAAGAATGCAAATTAGAACATGACAGAAACAGAGACATAGAAAAAGTCAGATTATCACAAGGATGGGGCAGACACACAGAAAGGACGATATCAGCTGTAGAGGGCAACTGTCACCCATGCAAATATGAGTAAAAAAAAAGCAGGAAAGATTGGCAGGGAAGAGAGAAATCAGGGGAACTCTGAGGCTCATACAGAAAACAATAAGAAAGCTGAGAGATTCTTGTTGCTATTCTTTAGTTCAGACCAAAAAAAAGACAATGGTATAACATTTATATGGGTTTGTTTGTTTATATTTAAACAAAATCACTTGGAGAAGACCCTGCACAATCAAATCCTGATCTGGGCTGCCAGAAATCACCACAATTTTATCCTGTCTTTTGGATTTTTCCAGACACAGCTCCTAATAGAAAGTAAACTTCCTCCTGTCAGTTTTTATGACTTGCTGTTAGCTTAACTCTAAGCATTATTACTTCAGATTGCTTGGTCTTGCATTAAATTTGTTATTTAGCACAAATTTCTTTCTCCCCCTTTACTCCCAGCTCTTTGCATGCCTGTGTATACGTACACAGGTAAAGATCCCACATTGTCTATCCTTTAGCCAGCTAAACAGGCCAATCTCTTTTTAGTCTTTTCTCAAAAAACTGACCTTATTCACCCTGAAGATTTCCTCCCATTCTCATTTGAACTCATCTTTTCTGAAACCAAATGTCCTTCAGATTAGGGGCTTTGTTGGATCCCTGTTACAAAACTGACTGTTTCCCTGACATTTCTCCTTATGTGATCAGTTCAAGGTGAGAGCAAAAACTTTTTATTAAACTGTGGCTATAACAACTGTCTAGTGGGTCTCAGTCTAGTGCTTCAGCCCAGGTAGTTTTACCCCAAATGCACAGTTATGATCTCATCATGCCCAAGAAGTACACACAGATGCTTATGGTAAGCAATGGGCACGAAAAAAAAAGAGTGAGAATGTAGTCAGACAAGCAGCAACTGCTTTAACTGTGAAGAACCATAATATCTCTAAACTATACTTTCCAAGTGAGATCAGCACATATTGGTGGGCAGTTTAGTGGCAGCTTAGTTTGTAGCACAGGACAAGTCATTCCTCTTTTGGCTTACATTTTGAGATATTTTATTGTGAGTCATCAGCTGAGAAGTAATATAAGACGGAACAACTATATTTTATTATCATTTTCACATTATTCCCATCTTCTGAAGATTTAAGAGTACGCTTGTTTCCCAAAGAAAAAAAAAGAGACATCACTTGCCAATGAATGGGGTGTGTGAATCAGGGGTCAGCCTCAAATGCTACAACTGGTAGCTATCTAATGGGGTGTGAATGATTCTCATTGGAAGAAGTGACTCAGAGCAGGCTTCTGGTTTATTTCACACAAAAACTAGTGAGGTTTCTTAACACAATTTCCTTTGTTCCTCACAGCTAGAAAAGAGTCAGAAAATCATCAATGCAGAAGTAGCTTCTGAAAATAATTTTTAGGATTGATTCTAACTTTACAGCACTAAATGCATTAAAGTCAATTGAGTTATGTGACTAAAGACCTGTAACAAATTAACTCACAAAGATCCCAGACAAGTAGAAATACGAGCAGTTCCAAGAAATTTTGAAGAAAGAGAGAGAGGAAAAAAAATAAGATGGTTCAGGCGATTAGTTTGTTGAAACCTGTGTTTGTGGCTGGTATAGAGTGAGCAAAATACAGATTCTGCATTTCACATTGTTTTCATTTAAGTTGGCTCATCATTTTTGTTAAGTGTCTCTTTCTCTCATATTCATTTGGTCGTGATTTACCAATCAAAAAATCTTCCCCCCTTGCTGAAGGTGCTTTGGTAAAAGGGTTCAAGCAAGTGAAAGCTGGGCTGAAAGAAGAATGGCAGAAGGAGTAAGGGAAATGTACGATGGCTTTAGTTGTTATCTGTCATTTCTGCCATTTTAAGACTAAAAATGTATGTAAGGTAATTAATAAAATGGTTAATTATTCTTCTTACTTGATTTAAATAGTTTGATTTCTAATTATAATCAAAAGATAAGTCAGAAGAGAATTTTGTGCCCTTGCTTGGCTGAGCTTTCGTGACTTCAAGCTCAGAGAGAGACAGATAGAAAATAGTGTATTCAAGTGAAAAATGTCCAGTTCCAATGCTCGAATTTCCCTGAGACTTTAATAGTTTTAAATTTTAATAAGGGAAGGATTTTTATCACTTTGAGGACTGCTCCCACGGCACTTCTAATGTTACATCATATAAAGATTGTCTTCATAGGGAAATTGGCCGGTGGAACTCTAGTGGGAAAAGTATATCACGTAGCTATGGTGATGTAAATCCCTATGCAGGCACTTCCTGCATGAGTACAAGTGCTTTTCTCAGTATAGTTCATCAGTTTACCAAGTTATACTGAAATTCTCCTGGCCTTGCTGTTGTAACACAGTAATACCTTTGGAGTGCTGCTGCCAATCTCTCCTTAAAAATAAGACCAAAATACTTACACTTGTTTAGCGATGCAGTTACATTGGGGAACACCGATTCTGGCATCAATTATGCTAATCTGCAATACAGAAATCAGTGTAATTACGTTAATGCAGCTACTCTGGGTGCAGGTTCCCAACAACTCTCCTGCTGCTTCTTTTTTTTTGTATAAGTCATTTTTGTTATGTATGTTTAAATATAGATGCTTAGGAAACCAAACTGTGCTGAAAGTAATTAGCATCTTCATGGACTAAAATAACCCAGCAACAGAATAATCCATAATTCAATCAGATGGTTTGCTTAAAAATCTGTCATTAAGCAATGAAGCAAGACAATGAGATACAGTACCATACATTCACAGCAATAATAAAAAAAAGATAAGATTTTCAAAAACCAAATGATTTTGTGAAGTTACAGTGGATGCTGGTAAAGGCAAATAATGTATGTATGGATTAAGTCAAAAGGAAACAGTTGAGATACAATTTGAAAATATCTGAAAGAGGAAGTAAAGTGCACAAGATGAACAGCAGGAGAAGAATAATTGATCTAGTTAGCAAAGCAAAGGACGAAGTGATGGTTTGGGACTAAGGAAGAATGAGAGCTGTCTTCTGCTGGGAGACACTGAAAGAGCAGGAGTGGGAACTTTACTACAAATAGAAATGGAATTCATGTGAAATCTCTTTAGGCAACAAGAAACAGAAATTAATTTGTGCTTTGAAAACAGAAAATTGGACAAATTTGAAAAATAAGCCAACTGCAGGGAAAATAAGCTATTAAGAAAGTGAGCAAAGGATTGAAAGTGTGACAGAAGAAGCAACTGAAGAAGGGAATCGTGAGTAATGCTCATTCTTGGAAAAGGATAACTGACTAACTCCACGAAAGGGATCAAACTACACTTGCTTCTTCATTAAAGTTGATGGAACTGTAATATTACTTCCTAGAACTGAAGAAACAAAAGGAAAAACAAGTTGTCCCTCACTGACAGATTCTGATTGTCCTGTAGAGCTTAACTACCATGTAAATCAGCTAAAATTTGGGCAGTCACAGTAACATCCTTTGAGTCTGCTAATTATTTGTACTGTTCATGGCAAGTGTGCTCCATTGGGTGCAATTATGAATGTTTATTGAATAATTGCTGTCCTTGTCAAATGTTTGCTTGAATATTTGCCTGCACTGTATAACATTTTTACTGAGTAATTGTCTGCTGCGGATAATATCTTCACTTAGTAATTGCCTACTCTGAATAATGTTTTCACTGAATCATTTCCCATTCAATGCAATATTTTGTGGCATGATTTTCTTTTCTGAGTCATGTAAGTTAGTTGCTGAATTACATATAAAGTTACCGTTGGATCAAATCTGAGTTTGTCTAAGTGCAGTGCATTTCAATAATTTCAAAGCCTGTGGAGGTGATGGTGTTATTTCCCTTTTAGGTAAGGTAGAAAGGGATGGCAGTTGGAATTCAGCTTAGAGAGGCTGAAGACATAATGTGCTAAGAGAAGGAGGTTGCTTTCAAAGAAAGAGGGGGAAAAAAGGAGCAAAAGTGGGCAAAGAGAGTAAGAACTATAGGGGAGGTAGCTGAAATCTGATAAAGGAATTCTAGGAGAGAGAAGAAACAGACAAAAGGAAGAAGAAAAGAAGACAGACTGTAAATGAGTAGGCAAAGAACCAACCCCAGGGAACAGTAAAAAGCAGAATTAAATGAAAGTAATACATACCAATGATGCAGACATAATGGTCAGCCTGGTGTTCTCTCGCATTGCCTCTGCGTGAGAGTAACCTTATAAAATTAGCAGCTAATACTTTGCAGTGGAGAGAAGAATAAATGTGCTAAACACAACCTAAGGTACAAATGCAGGAACCTAAGTGTTTCCAATGCAGGCTTCATTCCTTTTTCTTTTTCTTTACTCACCCTTGGGCTCCACTTCTGTAATTTAAAGAGACTGGGCTGGAAAACGATTGGGCTACTGTGGAAATAGCTAACTTGCTGAGGAAATTCTCTCAGCTTGGGAACCCTGGGCTCTGACTTGCTTCTGTCTGTGTTGGAGCTAAACGAGAACAGAAGTTAACATCTGAATATCCCTCCATCTAGACTGATGTGTGCACTTGAGAAACTTCTAAAAATTATACCAATTTGTTGCACTTCATGTGTTTGAGCATTTATTCTCTTCTTCCCCTGTAATTTTTCAGTAGAATAAAATGGACTGAATCAGCTTCCATAAAATATGTTATTCTTTCCTGTTCTTTTTAAAGAGTGGAAGAATATTCCATTCTAATATATAAACATGTACTATTACAGTCCTTATTAGTTGGGATCTATTCTTATTATAGGTCAATTGACCTTACCAGACTATTAAGATCAAATGAATTTGTTCATTTCTTATTCTGAACTTCTCTTTTGCATATGCTTCTGTAAATGAAGTCTACTTGTTTCTTTGTTTCCTGTCAGAGATGATGTTGCTCTCTTTAGTTTTCTGATGTCTCAAAGCTATGCTGCAAAATCACATGAAGAAATAACTATCTGAATGTCATTTTGAGAAACAGTCTAATAATTATTTTCTTCTTTAGTTTCCATGTCTACCCACTTTTTATGGATGTTTTGTAAACACTTCTGCACAAGAGAATAATTTCATTGTTTTGCAGAATTAAAGATGAAGGCAGTATAAAACACTGAGAATTGGAGGCACCCAGGATGTCCAGTTCTTCCTCCATTGTTTTTATAAATCACCTCTATAACCCCAAAGGAAAAA
Source organism: Ptilonorhynchus violaceus (assembly GCA_013397565.1). NCBI lineage: Eukaryota > Metazoa > Chordata > Aves > Passeriformes > Ptilonorhynchidae > Ptilonorhynchus > Ptilonorhynchus violaceus. The sequence continues at coordinate 331,136 of VZRJ01008142.1, forward strand.
GAACAATGGCACTGTGTCTGATGACAAAGGAGTTGCACTGATATTAGAACTCCTGCCTATTTCTACCTAATTCACATTTTACAGCATGAATTCAATATGCTTATTATTTTTGAATGACATTAATAAGTTGTGAAAGCAGGTCTAACAAGACAAGCTGTGAGAGCTTTGAAACAGTAAGATTTAAGACAGAATATGCAATAAGCATTGCAGTATTTCCCACTTAATTATACGAGAACACCTGGTGCTGGATTCAATAAAAGAAATTATATCAGTCTTCTGTACATTGGTCTTCTGTGTGAAGGTGCACAAGAAACCTGAAATATACATTATGAAGTTGATTATGATTTTGGTCTTGCTCTAAAGCTGCTGGACAGACATCAGTAAATATAACAAAAAATGGTGCAAATTTCTTTGATTTTTCTCTGCTTCCATCTCTTTGTAATAACTCACTGGAAGTCAATCAGGTTTGTATACAGAGCTTTCAACTGCATATTTTTTATGTTATGTCATTTTGTAATAAATAATGATAGCCATTGAAATTTATCTTTATAAACCATTTCTTAATAGCAAAACTGGACGTTTAAAAACTTGTCACTCAAAATCATGACAAAACTTGCCCTTTCTCATGAACTTGACCAGAGAGCTGTGGTGAGTGGATGCCACGTGCCCACCAGGGTAGTCTGTCACTCCCCTCCCGCAGTTGCATGGGGGTGAGAAAAAAAGATGGAAATCAACTCATAGGTTGAGGTAAGGAAGTCTACTAAAGCACAGTGTTCCTTGCACCAGAGTAGGCTCAACAGAAAAGTGAAAACTGATGAACAGTGTTTCTCCAGCAACGTTTGATCATGATCTCCACAGAGGAATAACATTAAAATAATATTTTACAGTGTTGAAAGGCAAGAACGGAAATAGAAAATGCCAGAATATTCCTTCAAATATCACATAGTTCTCTATCTCTCACCTAATCCCATCATCCTCCATGAAATAATGACATTAAATGAACTTTTTTACAGTGTTGAAAGGGAAGAATGGAAATAGAAATTCTAGAATGCTCCTTCAGATCTGCTACAAGTCCCCACCACTCACACCATGCCCAGGTAATAGTATCTACTGGAGTCTTTCAAGGCATGATTCTTATTCTCCCAGAAATAGAGTTTCATTCAGCTCATAAAGTAGACACTTCGGGGGATAGCCACCACTTCAACCTTAAATTATAAGAAACAAGGAAAATGTCTACACTTAGCCTAATCATGTATTTTTTCAGAACACCAAATAACCTAAAAGCTTATGTTTAGGACAGAGAGGCATTGTGTATGTAATGATTCTGCTAGCAAGGTCATAGGACAGAAGAGGCATCACCTCTACCTCGGGCACAAAGGCTTTACTTCTAGCTCAGGAAGTCACTGAAGCCTAGAAGGTAATTCCATGCAAAGAACCACTACACGGGTTTCTCAGCTCCTGTGTGCCTAAATTGAATTTGGCTTGGTAAAACTACTCTGGCTGAACAATTTCAGACCTTCTTGTAGGACCAGAAAAGACAAAAGTTCTTGGCTAATTCCTGCCATAGGAATTGGTTTCATATATATTCCAGATATGGTTAATTTGTACTTGTAGTAGTCTGGGTGTCCCAGATAACTCTGTGTCTATATAAATCAACCGTTCATGGACCTCTTTATCTGCTTGTTTTCTATTTAGATATATAACTGTGGGATACCCAGGTTGCATCCTGCAGAATAGAGAGTAATTTAAAAGAACCCATAGAGCACTGTTAGGTATTTTGTTTCCTTCTTTGATAGTCAAGATTTCAATGTCTGGCTAATGAATAAGACTTTTCTAAAAGTGTTGGTACTAAAGACTCAAATAATTCCAGTCTTTGGAGTCTACAGAATTGAGTTGAAGTCACAATACTTTCCTCTCCTTCCCTTCCTTTCTATGGAATCTTCTCTGTTTCCCTGGAGATACAGGTATGGTGCAATCAGCTCTTCTTCCACACGGTTTCAGGGTGCTTTTATTTCTAGTCAGAATTTGTATACGAGTGAACAAAATAAGAAAACTTGGCAGTGATAGGGTAGCCATATATTCCAAACTTCAGAGCTTTAGTTAGTTTTTTTGAACCTGCTGGTCCCTTAAGTTACTTATGAAAATAGGTTCCATTTGAGACTTGGGATGTGTCCTGTGACACAAGTGATTGTATGGTTAATTAATGCACAATGTGACAATGACACTTTTGGCAAATTGCTTGCACGACACCTGTTTATTCACAGACAGTGTTAATTGAAGTGCTTGGTGTGCTCACTTAAAATCATTCTACAGTGGATCTTCAAGAATAGGTAAAGAATTAGCAGGAGTTCCAGGTGATCACACAGCTATGGCATTGGCAGGTGGTATCACGTCCATTCATACAGCCACTCCTCCAGACCGTGGCTAGATTCAACTTTGCATAGTCTTATGCTAAAAAGAGAAGAGCTTTGTATCCTTGGCCACCATTTCTTCTTTGATAGCATGGCTCCAGAAGTTACTTGCACAGTTGTTTTGAAATATGCTCTTTCTAAAATTATCTGGCCCTCAGAAGTTCCTTTCTGATAAAAATAGATGGCAATGATTGTCAGTGGGCAAGTTCTGACTTTTATCACCATCTGTTAAATCAAAACAACAACAACAAAAAATCCTGCAGAGAAGTTCCCTGCCTTTTTGTCTGTAGATTCGAGACCAGTTTCTCACCACCCTTTCAGGCCTGCTGTGCCTCTCTAATAGTACAAGGAAACCATGGAGCTAGTGAATCCAGCTGGCACAGGATTTTTCAATCTAAGGAAATCTCTTGCTGGCTGTCAGCCAGGGTACACAGAGCAGAAAGCAGCACTGGACAGAGAATGCTAGACTCACAAAGGATTTCAGTATCTTGTGGCATTTCCGATTTGTAGTGCAAGACAGTCTGAAAGTCTCTGCCAAAGAAAAGAGTGCCCTGGACCTAAGGCAGAGCATCAGGATAGCCTGGAGGGGTGCTGGCCCAAGTGTTTGATGATGTTTGATTGGAACAGCATCAAGATTGCACCATCGCATTTCGAGTTTGATAAATCAACTTGATAAATCAACTGAGAGCAAGTTATGCATGGCTCTTGCCAAATACAGCAAATGCAGAGCTTCCCCTTCCTTTGGCAGAGTGGGAGTAGGAAAAGAGAGTGCAATTTGGTCTTTCAAGCATCTTTTACACAGAGTTATTAGGAGGCTTCTTGTGAACCCTTATTTAAAATGCTCAATGTCCATTGACGGTATCTTACTAATAGGTCTATTTAAGGTTAAGACTTTTCATGAGGTATTACCTTTGTCTCAGTCAAGACCTTCTCCTTTTTATCCATCAACTTGGACTCATACATAGAATTTATTAGTTTCACAACCTCATCTACAATCTGTCCTCAAGGGATATGTCTCCACTTCAGAAAAGACAGATTCAGCAGCAGATGGTTAAGTGTTATTGCCATCCAGCAAAATCACAGCCATGCAACCCCCTCGAGAACTGACTGCTGAACCCAGGCTTTTTCCTAGGATACAGCTGACCTCTGTATCAAAATGTCTGTGGCAGTAACCAACTTTCCTGTGTGTTCATATAAACCCTAGCATGACCAGCTCCCAGTCTTTCCTGTAACATCTGTAATCCTACTAGTAATACGTAATGGGAATGATTTGAAATTATATGGATTAAATGAAGGGGGGGAAATAGTATCGATTTCGATTTTCTATTTATATTTTCCAGGTAGAAGCTTAATGGGTATTAGTTTCTCCCACAAAAGTTTAGTTTCAATCAAATTAAAAGCTTCTGTATGGCTCCTTATTGTTCATCAGTAAGAAAATTGTGCTGTTATTACACTGCTACTTGAGGATAAAACATATTGCAAATGGCCACCACTTTATTATAAGTGACAATAATGATGTTTCCTTGGCAAAGAAGACCTGCAAGGTCTTAAATATGCAAGAGCTTGTGCCTCCTAAGGATATATTTAAATCTGAGCAGTCTTGAACAAGAGGAATAGTTATCAAACTGAATACATGACCATTTTTCTTAGAGATTAAAATGGCATATTGATGATGATTACTGTAATCTCATTTTAAGTACCTCATAAAATGCTTGAGAGGTTTGAAGCAATCTTGACTTCAGAAGTTTTCTTCTAATTACAAGCCTTGTATACAATTTGCCAAAGATGATCTACTGTCATTTCACTCTGCCTGGAGAAGGACGACGTAAAGTAAAAAGGGCAAAGGAGAAGCATTCACAGGCTGACCCGGATTCAGAAGCAGAGCACCCATATTCATATTTTGCAGAATCTGAATATGAATAAGAGTAAAATCCTCCACTTTTCTGAGGTCTGGACAGCTCTTCCAAGATCTGTGGTCTGAGTCACTTCTAAAGCTGTCTAAGCTTTCCTTAACTTATTGACTCAGTTCAGTGAAAAGATAACTGAATAGAATTCACTGGCCAGCATCCTTGCCAGACATGGTGATTGTCATCATTTTTCCTTAGACTATGTGAGTTAGCAAACTACTGCTCCATGACATTTACCACTGGTTTTCCCATATCCTTTAATGTCTGCAAGTCTCCCATGATAAGAAGCAGTCCATGTCAGTGGATCAACTTTCCTCAGTGGGCAGAAACTCTGGGAATGTGCATGGCCTGAAGAACTTAACCTAGCAGATGCTAAACAGCACAGATGAAAGTTCACCCTGGTTTTTTCATGATACTACTGTACCATTAGAGAGTTTGTATCATGGACTTGTTCTTACGTGGTTAAATTCAGAGAAGTTCAATTCAAATTGTAAATTTTCCAACTTCTTCATCCCCTGCCCACCACAAGACGGCCATTTGGTGATATGAAAGTCTCCTTTTGGATTCAGCAAAGTGGAGTATGTGATAAGACATTTGATGCCATTCCCTAGATAAGGGAACACTGATTTAAGATAGTATGGCTGTTAAATTCCTTTAAAAGTATGAGTTCCTTCTGCCAGGTTACATTTCCAGTGCTTTTTATAAAAACACTAAAGTTTGTGCTGTCAGTCTCCAAATCACTTTTACTACATCTATTCTTCTTCCAAACTATCAGTTCTTCATGTGTTTTTCTGTTTTGTTTTGGGGGAGTGGGGGAGGTCCTATTTCATCACTGCATTTTAATCTTCTAATTCCCAAATTACAAATTCTTTATGTTTTGGAAATATTTGAAAAAATGTATATCCTGAAGACTTATAAATAAACAATAACAGGACTACTGCTTTGATAAAAGATATTCATTCTGGACACGTTAGACCTTTTATTATTCTCAACTTAATCACTTCCTTTTTACTTTAGCTGTTAAACTTGATCCTTTTCAAATTAAAGCTTACCTTCAAATATATGAGTAGGGGGAGTTTTGCTTGTTTCCAGTGGTCAGAGTGCGTATGGTTTACTTGTGCTTTTTCCAAAACAGATGTTTTGAGGCAGATAGCAGATTTACAGACAGCAGATCAGATGAAGGCAGTCCAGATATTGGTAGCATAGTTTCCAAATCCGTTTGATTTATGATGGAACACTAGCCCATTTTTTTTTTCTCAGATTTTTAGACTGCCTAGAGTTAGGATGAACTATACTTCTATCATAGCACAGAGGCACAGACTCAGATATGTGCAACATTGCAAGTGTGATGATTTTGACTTTATCAATATTGGCGACATTTGACCTTCCTAAAAGACTTGTCCAAATTTAATTAAGAAAGAAGAGAACCAATTGGAATTATCACAAAATCTGAAATTCCTTTTATCCAGTTAGCTATTAGGTTGGTCTATCCAGTTGAAACTTCTCCTGTTTCAACTTGCACCTGTTGTGTCTCATCCTCCCACGATGCACCACTGCAAAGACCCCAGCTCCATCTTCTCCATAATCTCACTGCAGGTACCAGGGGCTGATGTTGAGTGCTCCCAAAGCCATCTTGTCTCCAGGCTAAGCCAGTCCTGGAAGCACAGCCTTCCATTACAGAGCACCTGCTCAAGCCTTGACTGAACTGCTGTCCCCACACTGAATTTGCTCCACTTCACTGATGGCTTTTCCATACTTGGTGGCCCAAATCTGGGTGCAGTACCTCAAATGAAGTTTAACAAATCTGGAAAGGTATGAAAAATTTCAGGCATCAAGATAAAAAGCAGAAGAGAATGAGGGAATGTTGGTCCATTCCTTTATCCGATTACAAAACCATTATTAGTGTACGGTTATTCCTGCACCCAGCTCCTACTTCAACTCCAATCAGTTACTACATTCATCTTAGAATAATGCCTTGATCAAGAAGCTACCATATTAGGATCAAAGACAAAATGGAAATCTCAAAAGTCATTAAAAAAATCCCTTCAAAATGTTGTTCAGGAGCAAACAGAAATTCTAAATGTGTTATGATGTGAAATTTTGACCTTTTTTATTCCTATCTTGTGTCAGATTTTCCCAGATGACCTTGTAGAGGTCATCCCTGCAATTGATAGTAATGTTTGCAGCTAGACAGGTTGTTTTCATCTTTCTCTAGAGCATCACATGCTATCTAGACTTGATGTCTAATCTTTGGACTTTTTGCACTGCTACTTTAATGAAAACAACAATTATTTTTTCTGATGGAACTCTAAATTCATATAATGTATTTAAATTGTGAATAAACTGAATTCTGCTTTGACATTGCTGCATTGTAACAAATTGAGTTTGCTGTACATTTTCTCTGACTGATAGCTGGATAGAACTTTTTTGACATTTTGAGGGGTTTACTCTTTCATACATACAGCTTTATCACTCAGAAAAGAAAGCAACAGCAAAGAAAAAGCCAAGGTCATAAATCTCTCTCTAAAATCAATAAAAGCAAAAGTAATGAATGATTCTGGACCTTCATTCATACTAAAATGATTCTGTTTTCTAAAGAAAAAAAGTTTTAACTTTCATTAGAATGCTGGCATAAAAGCTGCAACATCATGGACAATATTAGAATAGTATAGAAAATCTGAGACATAAACTGCAGGACATTTATTCAGCATTTGGAATTATTATTCATTCAAGAAGTAGATATAGAGTATTAACTTCTGCTGGGGAACCCTCCTTAGAGCAAGCTGTCTTCATGGCTTCAGTAAGACCCTACTTGCATAGCTAAACTTTTAACTCCCGTGAATGGAAAGTCCCCATTATGACTCTTGAAAATCAGAATTTTTTTAGAGCAGTAAAATCTCATGAACACAATATCTTGAAAGACAAGGTATGTCATGAGTCAATGTCAGCTCACATGAATTTCCTTCCAAATTGGACTCTGGGCACACTATGGTCTGACAGCCACTCCTGCCATTCAGCATTAAGCCCTGTTTCTTTTGTGTTTGCAGATTAACTAGGGATATCTATCTTCCAGACTTTCCCCAACCATCCCAAAAGATAGCAGGTTTTTCCAACCAATATTAGAGTGAGGGATATATCTGAAAGAGTTATGTTTATGCAGTTGACCTGTGTGCTCTACTTGAAGACAAAATACTTAAAAGTACAGAGACTCAGGCATGAGCATTGAACATGGATGACAAATTCAGCTGAAGTCATGGATGACTTCACAGCATATCTGTTGTGTTTGTGAAATCATCTAGCAAGTAGTTCTAAAAATAAAAACCCAGGGACTTTAAAGCTCCTGTACCAGGGGTAAGCAAAGCTAAAAATATTAATCTTATGTAAATGTGTTATCAAAAGCCTGGCCCTGGATAAGTTTCACTCCTATGCAGCCTGATGGATAGACCTTAAAGAGATTGTTTAGCATGGAGCTTAAATGCCCCTGAGTGGAAATTCTCTTACCACTCTTGGTCATGAGAATAGAACTGAGAACAGAGAATGTAGAATAACTTACCGAATTGATATTCTAAACCCACTTCCCTGAGAAGACACTAAGCTACACCGTATGTTATTCTTCTTGACCACTTTCAAATATATGTCTAATATCCCCAACAACAGCTAAGGGGATTTGCCACTTCTCAGAGTTAGAGGAGGCTTTTGTAAACTAAACTATAGGCTGGTAACTGCTAAAAATACCCACAAGAAGGAAAACACCTGTCTTATCACCAAATCTTTTTGTCTCTTTGTAGGTTTTGTTTTGTGGGGGGGATTGTCTTTTGGTTGATTGGTTTGGGGGATTTGTTTTGTTTTGTTTATGTTCAGCTGTGTGAACTATCTGAATTGTGCACAAATCTGAAAGGTAATAGAGATGGCTCCTTATAAACGTGAACATATTTTTATGGAGAAGCAAGAACATAGGAGGAAAAGATTCTCAAAAATCTTACAATCTGAAGAAAGGACATAAAAAATAATAACTCTCAAGGGCAGACGAAGTTCACAAGGAAGCTGAGTGCAAGGTTAGGCTGACTTAGAATTTGATCTGTGGAAAGTAAGTTGAATATAACAATAATAATTTTTTGCTTTCATTCTGAAAAATGGGCTGAAAAATGTAGTGATGGCCAGCCCAAGCTTTTACAAATATGCAATTTAGGACAGCATCTCTGTGATCAAGTTCACCATCAGTTCATCAGTCTAATGTGTACTAAATTGCTTCCTCTTAAGAGTCATCTCAATGAACTTATCCAGTTAAAAATTAAAAATTAAAAATTAAATTTAAAATTAAAAATTAACTGTAGATTTTCCCCTAATCAGACTAGAGGAGCAGTGGGGAGTGTAGCTGTGAAGGTGATGAGAGAGGAAAGAAAACAGCTCAAATAACCTTCCTATACTCAAAAATCAGAGAGGAGACAATATCCCAGATATCTGAAGTCACGGGAATGTTCAGAGTTGCATAAGTAAAGAGAAAAGTAAAATGAAATAGGTGTAGGAGAAATGCAGTTTCCTCCCACCAAATCTGTACCCGAAGAGTTATTCTGGAAATGTAGCTGTAACCAATTGCTTGCCTGTGTGGGGAAACTTTAATGGAGAGAGAGAGGATACTAGTCAGTAAGGCATGGTGGGGTTGGGGGTGGGGGAGTGGGGTTCTGAAGTACTGTGTGTGAGGGTGAGAGCACCTGGTTCTGCATTAATAACGATGGATGATACAATGAAATGTCCTAAGAAGGTGAGGAGGGCAGCAGTGCACCGGACGACAGCTTTTCCCTTTGCATTTGGTCTTTCAGGGGAGGGATGTTTTTTGACATGCATAGTTTCTGAATAATTCCAGATAATGAGGGAGGGAGAAAGAGAAAACAGGACAGGATAGGCCAATCACAACAAAAACTGTCATTTTCCATATTGTTTGCATGGTGTTGGTACTCGCTACTGCCATTGTATATCTTTGCTAAAAGATACAGAACAGTTCTAAGGAGTGCCAACAGATTGATCAATTATGTGCTGAATGATAGACTGATTTGTGTCTGTACTGTCTCCAGTCATGAGTTAGGAAAGCACTGTTGCTAGGAAGCCAAGAGCAGTGAGGATTTCAGCTGCAGCCGGAAAACCTGGACACATTGTGCTTCACTCTTTAAATCCCTTTTAACTCCTCAAAGAAAGCACAGTTGTTTTTCCAATCTGTATATTTGACTTTTTCCTCTGGCAGATATGCAGAAAAACCACCTAGATGAATGCATGATCTTACAATATAATTGCTCATCATCAATCTTTAAAAATTATTTAAGTTCCCTTTGAAAAGATCACTTGCACTCTTGTTCCAAAAATGTGGTAAGCCTTTTCAGCCCTACTTCTGGCAATTAATATAATAAGCTGATACCAGAAAGAAGAGAATAACCTGAGGTTTCAAACCTACCCTTATGATCTAAATAGGGGTCTAAATAAGCAGCTGCACTATAGGTCAAAGAAAGAGCTCTGAAAATTAAACCATTCATGTCAGTACCTAAATATGAATCTGAAAGTCAATGCAATGTTTGAAAGTCAATGATAAGAATATTTTAAGTACTTTTAGCTTTAAATATTTAACCTTCAGCTCCTTCCAGATATGACCTGTTTTTCTAAAGAAGAGTTCTGAGCAGCCATTGATCCAGTTGGACATGCTGTAATTCATGGGCAGTCAGCTTTCCTCAGCAGAAGGCCAAAGGTGTCTCAGATTAGTGTCACAGAAGGACACTCTTATCCTGAGTTTTAAGTGGTTTTTACATTGACTTGGAAATTATGATCTTTCTTCTGGCCATGATATCTCTGCTGCAGCATTGCTGTGAGAGTAAGTGGAACCTGATAATACCTGAAGAGAATATGAAGTCTGGCAGAGCAATCTGGACAAGGCTGCAAAGGCTCGGTACAAGCCCCACAGGGCAAAGCTGTAATTTCCTGCAGGAAGCACATATTCTAGCTGTTTCCAAACCCCATTTTGCATTGCAAAACAATTTTCACAGGCAAAGATTGACCAGTCATTAAGTTACAAATATTTTTCCAAATGGTTTCTCCCAAAGTTCTCAACTATAATCACTGTCATTGCTCAAAAAATCCTGCAGAACGTCTTTCACTTCTATTATCGAACTCTTAGCTAAAATCCTCTATAATCTATGGGATTCTGCAGATCATCTTGAAAAGCATTAGTCTACATCTTGATAAGGGTTTCTTAATTTGCTCAGAGGCTCTAAATATCACCATTGAAAGAAACAAATAAAGTAGCAGAACAAATTAATTGTCACTTTTCTTTTTATTGTTTATGTTGTGAGACACTGGGAGGAGTATTGTAAAGAAGAGAGAAGGAAGGAAGGTTTGGATTAAAGCATATAGTCAAGGACATATCAATGTAGGAAAAATTTTAAGACTATGCAAACTGGTAAAATTTGCTTTGAAGCACCTTTGGAAACAGGGAGAAAGTGCTATTTTATTTATTTTATTTATAAAAATTTAAAAACATTGAAGTCATCCTCCAAAACTAACAGAGAATGTCTAGATGTTTCTTTTAAAAGTTTCTCTGTGAAAGATTGAATGCTATTGTTGCATCATTTTTAGAGCAAAATTATGAGAAACTAAAGCTAAGTCAAAACAAATCATGTTTGACCTCCACAAAAGCTAAATTGGAGTCTGTACATTTATTTTTAAATGATATTTTGTTGGATCCTCTGATCCAGATGGGCCATAGGCCAAGCTAAATTTCTCAACCTTAACTGAAGCCCAATTAACTAAGATAAATTGTCAAAAACACTCTGAAGAGGTGATCAGCATTATTTAATCTTCAAAGTTGATGCTGCTGGACAAAATAGGTGCTCTGCTGAGTATCATAGAGCATTTGATATCAAATCCAACACTTCTTTAGCTGAAGTATTTTGTGTCATAGACAGATCCCTAAAAGTTGGGAAACTTCAGAAATCCCAGAGTTCCTACTGTTTCAGACCAAGGTAAAACAGACTGTGATGGGTCTATATACAACATGCCCCAGTTTTTCTCTGGGGAATTATTCCTTCCAGCTGTCTTTTTAGTCTTTCTTAGATATATTTAACAAAACACCCAGTCCTTCAGCGTTCCTGTTACAGCCATTTGCTTCAGCTGCAGCAGTGGAGCCACAGGGATTTGGGAAAAACAGAGTTTTTATTTACTTTTCCATGCAGAGTTTTTGATGTTTCCAGACTGAGGTGTTAAATACAGGCATCCATCATCTTGTCAACTGCACCTTTGGCCCCTGAGTCTGGTTCTCCAAGAGCAATTTAGAACCCAACTTTCTTGCACAACCCAGGAGCTGAGGTCAATGCTGAGCTATGGGAACTCCCTCAAACTTTGCCGTTCAAACCTTGATGGGCACTGAGGCAGAGGCATTGCCTGTCTCGCATAGTGTGCTAGGGTATGTCCAAGGTGTTAATGGAAGGGAACTGAAGGATTTTAATTGCCCCAGTATCCCTGCCTCTGGCTGCACAACTTTTAAATATTAAATGCTCCTAGCCAAGGTGAATAGAAGTACAAATTTCTCTGTGTTGTTTCTAGAAATCAAAGAGTTAAATGCCATCTTCTCTCCTCAAAATATTGAGAAACTTTAAAGATGGTTTATTTTTGTGCTGTGTCTCTGGGTATACTAATTTTAATTTTAGTTCTTGTCTCATATTTCCATTATAAACTCATGAAGTTAAGAGCATCAAATATTGTAATTGGGAAAAAGAAGCTACTATGATCCAAAGCTATCATGTTAGCTGCTTATTCTGTTTATCTGTGTATCTGTCAGGGTGAGAAGCCTGTTTATTAGGATTACCTACATTATGGAAGGTATTACAGCTGTCTCTCATGCGTTTCAAATGCAGTCTTCTCAGCAACAAAGTCAACATTCTAAAAGGAACACACATGGAAAACAATACAGAGTACCTTTGAATTTAACCCATAGAAATCAGATTTCACAACAGTTCCTTATGTCCAAATAATCTGCAGTATACTCCCTCTCACTATATAAATATTCACAGAAATTTCGTGCTTAAACTATTCTTTAGTAATGTATAACAGAAAAATCTATGGATGTTTTGCTTTTTAAAAACTTGTCAAAACCATGTATATCGAACAGGACTTCAGTAACTCCACGATGTGAAATAAACCAGACCCACTTTCATGTACACATTCTGCTTTGCAAGGGTGGTCATGGATTTTGACACAGAGGATTTGTTTATGAACATTCAAGAATGCTCAAGCTATAGAAAAGGATGCTCTTGAACTCTTGGATGAGGCAGAGGGGATGCCAAGGATAATTTTTTTTCTATGAAGAAGATCTGCTCTTAAACTTCTATTACTGACTGTGTGTGAGATTCGTGGAGAATAAGAAACCCTTCAAGTTGTGAAACAGTTCTGTTGATTTAGTAAGAATATCTGGTTATAAACGGTATAGGTGATAAATGGTAGCTGAAGTACTGACATTAATATTGATTTGGATACACCCTGTTAGACTAGAAGAAATTCTGAAAATGACAAAGCAAAGTGTCAGCCGAGGTTGATATAATTAAGTGAAACGTTTCCTTTCTTTTTCTTTTTGCTCCAGCAATATGATTCCTTTCACCTGGTTTTGCTAACTAGTGAGTAAACAGCTCATTTCAGCTAAGCACCCACATCTTCTGATTAGAAGCCTTTTCCTTCATGACAGGCACGAAGGCACGATTTCCTTCAGTTGCCATACATATTAGGATGGAGTAGTCACCTTCTGCCTTTAATGACCACAGATGAAGGTTAATCTGGACACATGGCGTTTAGATGAATGGTGGTGAGATGAATCTTGTCTTCGGCGTATAAATACTGAAGCCCAATATCTGAAGCCCGGTACTGTCACTGAGAGCAGAGTAAGTTGCAGACGGCTTAGCACTTCTGAACATGAGGTTGTACTGTTCAGACTCATTTTTTTCTAAGGGTTAAGCATTTACACACCTGTTTTGAGAGTCTAGTTCATCATATGATGTAAAGAAAATGTCTAAATGCAGCAATAAAAACATGTAAAATAAATTTATTTTACAAGAATTTCACCAGTAAAAACTGTACATTAAGTTTTCAGAAGAAATCTAAAACTTAAACTGCAAAACAGGAAAAAAATAATGTTGTATTTAAAGAAAAGAATTTAGAAGACCATAAGGTCATAAAGTTGATGTGAAGAAGGAAGATATTCAAGGCTAACAAGGTAGGAAAAAAAGAAGGCTAAGGGTTGAAAGGGCAATAAAGTTTCTTGAGTCAATGGAATACTTATGTGGATAGATTTGGGATAAGACTGGTAAGAAGAACAGAGAGATTCACACAACATGTAGGTAATTTGAGAGATCTGGGGAAGGGCAAGTCATAAAAAAGTCCAGATGAGAATTGGAATGGCAAATGTAACACAGAGCAAATGTTGCATAATGCAGTACAGTATTAGATAATTATAAAATTCAAAATTTCTCACCTTAATTACTATTCAATTAATAAGGAAAGACACATCTTAAACTGGCATATGATGTGGTAAAGAGCTGCTTCATTTAATATGACTTGCTCTTTGCAAAGAACAAAAGCCTTTTGCCTTTGTGATTAAATAGTCTTCTTTTGACAAAAGCAGCCAATTAATTGCACATATGTGGTATCCTGCCGACAAAACCCAAATAGCAAATGCTCTCTGGGCAGACAGTTTATGTAAGAGGAAGAAAGGGACTCTTAAATATGTAAAGACAAATGACTTCAGTGTCAGCTTCAATTCAAAACAATTCTTCCAGAGATTGAAGGCAATCATGACTCAGGAAATGGAAAGATCCAAACCATGACGAAGAATCTTATTCGTCAAATGAGAGCTGTAATACAAATCTTTTGAACTGAAACAAAAGACTTATCAGTGAAACTTGCCTTTTAAGAAGTAAATATCATAAAGAACTTGTAAATAACATGTATTATTTTTTCCCTTCGTCCAGTCTTTACATTAACACGGTATGCCAACTCCCTGTCAGAAATATGGATGTCCATCCCTACTTTCTTCTGGACCTCATGTGGGTGATTACTGACTCCACTACTGAGAATAGCAAAAGGATTATTTTAATTAGCTCTTTTCTGCACCTGTTCAGGACATAATTCTTATTAAATTTATGCACATTATTTATAATCGATTGAAGGAAGAAAAAATCTAAAATCTGACTGAAATGAGAAGGAAGAGAATGGCATTTTCCTATGCCAGACTTAAATGATATGGAAGGAAATGCTATTCAAAATGCCAGCAGCATATGCCAGCTTCAATTAGAACATAAAAGGAAAATCTGTTGCTAAAATATAACAACACGCTTTGAGGATCTTACACGTGCTTATTCAGAACTTATAGGGTAGAATATCCTCAAAAAATTCTAAATTTTGACATTTTGTTGAAGCTGTTTTTAAGTATTGGTCTTACTGTTGGATTGTCTGAATGAAATACAGTGTCCTGTGCTTTGCAGAAGTGCAGAATAGATTATCATAATGATCACTTCTGGCCTGAGAACCTTTCTGTCTGAGAAAGTATTCATTAAAGTTATTGCATCTTGTCCTTCCATGTCACCTTTCCCAGCTAATTGCCTACAGCAGGAATGAGATAGCTGCTTTCCAAGTGACTGTATCAGTGGGTACCGTGTTCCCTGACATGCTGGAAGGACAGTGAAATGCAAAGAGCTTTGTTCCAGAGAGCTTGAGGTCAATGCATATGATGTGGCCTGAACTGCATCAGGCAAAAAAGGTTTCCCCTGTACCTTCTAGTGCTGCTGGGCAGTCCTCATACTGTTGCTGAAAAAGCCACACAGCACTGTACAATAGTTTAACTCCAACCAGAAAGTAAGTACTAGGCAGCCACTCATTTATTCCTCTCCTCACCCGCCTGGTGGGGAGAACAATTGGCAAAAAAGTAAAACTTGTGGGTTGAGATCAGAACAGTTTAATGACTGAAATAAAATAAAATAATATAATAATAATTGTAATGAGGAAGGGAGAGAGAGAGAGAAATGAATAAATCCTAAGAGAAACTAGTTATGCACAATATGATCACTCACCACCCACTGACTAATACCCAGCCCATCCCCGAGCAGCAATCAGCAACTCCTGGCCAACTCCCCCAGTTTATATAGTGAGCATGAGTTCTATAATGTGGCACATCCCTTTGGCTGGTTCTGGTCAGCTGTCCTGGCTTGGTTACCCCCCAGCTTCTTGTGCAGCTCCTCACTTACAGAGCATGGGAAACTGAGAAGTCCCTGACTTAGAGTAAGGACTACTTAGCAAGAACTAAAACATCAGTGTGTTATTAATGTTATTCTCTATACTAAATTCAAACCACAGCACTGTACCAGCTACTAAAAGGAAAATTAACCCTATCCCAGATGAAATAAGGACAAATCCAGGGTAAACAGACACATGACAATCTCATGTGAAACTCTTGAGCTATCTTTTCAGCCATGGACAGCTCAGAAGTCCTTGTTCCACAAGTCCGGCACTTCCTTTGGTGGCTTATTCCCTTTATTGGAATTGTTCAGGAGCCACAAAGCACGTCTTTGAAAATTTAATGTCTTAGAGACCAAATGTGTTGACCAAAGAGGCTTTGGAATAGGCTCAGACTTCATATCTAGGACCAGTACCTGCTATTTAGGATACCTTCTGGGAAAAACTTTGGCTGATCTGCATAGCTTCCAGGAAGTTGTTTAAAAGAACTGACAGCTGTCATAGACTGTGGCTTAATTCGAGCAATCCAGTCCTTAATAGAGTTTATAATACAAGTGCACCTTAATTACAGACCTTTTTCTACTATTGTTATGCAAAATGCACTCTGGCCAGATACTGCTTTCTCTGTGGTGCACTAATGCTTTGTGCTGATAAAATGCCATTTGTTTTTAAAAGGCCCCAGAGTAATCAAAGTTGTCTTAGTTATCCCCTTCCTGGTATTACAGAGAAATTTTCATAAAGTTACCAGAAACTACTTTTAATAGTCTAAAAATCTAGAACAAAAATTTCAATTTTGAAGTAATTCATTACATAATTTTTCTCCTGAAGAAGTTATTAAATGTGTCAAGTGACAGAAAAAGTTGTTTCTAAGACTTTGGTTTAACACAACTTCGTAGATGCCGTTCTTGCCCCAATAGGCAGAGTTTTATCTGCTAACCTCCCAAGCACTCCTTAAAGATCTATTGGACAGTAAATAAGAGGAAATACTAGTGGGGATATAAACAGAAACAAGATATTCCTGTCTGAATATACACCTGAATACTTTTAGTTAACATTTAGATAAAATGCTCATTCAAAGATTTAGATTTTAAAATGAGATATAAAGCAATTTCATTTCCAAATCTCTGGCAGACAAGACTTTTAAGATATTTGCCTTTCCACATAGGTGCATGACATCCCTTGAGCAGGAAGCTGCATGACCTGCTCTGTAATTGAAAAGTGTGTGTGGTCTCTCTCAATCTCTTTCCCTATGAGACATTAACAATAGTGCTTTTTCCCCTTTCAGTGGTATATTCCTTTTGTCTGGCTTTATTTTATTTTCTCATTTGCAAGATGTGTGTATCACGCTAAGGATTCAAAGCTGCTGCTTTTGCATCAGTGACATCAAATGCAAAAATTATAAATGAGGCTAATCAAAAATCATTCACAAGTCCTTTGCCTTCCTCAAAGAAAAAGGAGCTTTGAATATAATAGTCTGTAGAATCTGACTAATGCTACCATTTTTCTTCTTTCCAGTAGGAATAGAAAAAAAGCAGAATGTCTTTTGTGGGAGCATATTACCACCAAAATCTTATTTAAAATATAACTCCTGTGTCATATTGAGCTATCCAAATTGTTCAGGGTCAGAATGTTGTACTCAGTTCCTGATTTAGGATTCTGGCCTTGTAGTGCACTTTCTCATTACTGTATCCTGAGTGGGTCTGCTTGGACTGTCTTGAGATTCCATTCACCAAACCTCTACAAAAACCTCCAGGAGAAAAGAAACAACCTGAAACTTCAGCCAGAAGATCAGAAAGTCTGCAACTTCGACTACATGTGACCTCCAACCATTGTGTTCAAACTCAAAGTAAAACAAGTCCGGAAAACAAAAGCCCTGCTTTAGTGAACATACATTTAGGTTCAATGCAAATCATTAGGAAGAATATGGAAATCTAAGAGCAGATGCTACTCTTAAACATCTTCTGATACAGAGACAGAAGAGAGTCAAAGAGATCAGCTTTGTAATTTTGAGTGAAATAAATTAATCTGCAATCAGTTTGGAAGTGAACGATTGTTTGTTACATACACGGTGAAGGGATGCCTCACGTGCATGTGTCTCATCCCAACCTCCCAGGCACTCCCAGCTTCCTCACCAGCATGGAAGTACAAGAAACAGAAAAAGCCTTGGCTCTGTGTAAGCCCTGATCAGTAATAACAAAAACATCTCAACCCTGTGTTCAGCACAAATCCAAAACATAGCCCTATGCTAGTCACTGTGAAGAAAATTAACTCAACCCCAGATAGAACCAGTACAATGGCCTATGTCAATATGGGATGTTTTCCTAAAATTTTTTATCCTTTATATTCAGTCCATTTTACATGGAGAAGTATTGGACTTTAATAATATTGAACAGTGAAGATTATAAAATTATACGAAAATCAAAGAAATGTCATCAAAAACCATGCTGCTACATCCATGCTTCCCAGGGTTTAGGATGATTATTTTTATTCCGAATCTGTGAGACTGTTCTGTAGCCAAGAGACATTGTGTTAGGAAACATTGAAGATGGACATCAATAAGCCAACAGAGCGTGCATGTGTGTCACGCTATGTCCTAAAACCGCAAAATATTATGCCAAAATTAGATGCAATTAGAACAGAAATTCTGTAAGCACAGAAGACAGCACAATGAAGTAGTGTTGTGAAAGTTTGCAGATATCCTTGTATTTATTTCGCGTGAATTAAAGCTGTTAGTCCCTTCCTTTCAGGAACTTCCTATTTCCCCAGGAAAAAAAAAAAAGGGTACGGACAAGAAACAGTCAGTCCTTTAATAAGGAGTACTGAGCTGCATTGTCAAAAGGCTGCAATGACTTACTCTTTTCCAGAAGAAAATTATGTGGGATGAATTAAGACACTCCCTTGCTTCCAGGACAGAGCAGCTTCATGTCATTGATACCGCATATCAAGATGAAAACTTATCCTACTCTTGTTGTCTTCCTTTAAATTTGTAAGGAAAATTGCATGGTATTCTCAGTTGTTAGAAGTAAAATAAGCAATCTGGGAACACCCAATAAAGTGAAGGTTGCCCCAAAACATCAGAATTCTCTCAATATTTACTCTACATTATTAAGGGAGGGGAACAAATTTGGTAGTTCCTTACCAAGCTTAACACTGTGAAGAGGAAAGTGATGGAGCCCATAGATAGAAATAGTAGAAATAGCCATAGAATAGACTACAGAGACGATATCAACCTGTTAGAACTTTAGGGAAAAAAAAACCAACTTGGTTTTCATGAAATAGAACAGGAAATAATGGGGGTAAAGAGTACATATTGTTTTATTATTGAATTTTCAAATAATAAAATAATTATGAAATACCAGAAAAGATACATGAATCACAGTTGATGTCCACAGCATAAATTTGATTCTGGAACTGGTTTAAAAATAGTTTTAAGCATAATGAAACATTTTGAAATTTTAAGAATTCATGCTGAGCAGAAACAAAAAAAAAATCAAAGATAAATTACACTAAATCAAGTTAAGTATTTTAAAATAATAATATTAAACAAAACATAATTTCTTACTATCTTTGCATTTCTAAGCAAGAATACTTTAAAACAAAAAAACCCTAGAAATTAAAAAAAAAATCATGATCAGACATTGAAATATCACCACATAAATATAGCTCTCATCTGTCACCAAACAGTTTGGTTCCACATGCAAATGAAATTATATGAATCAGCCATGGCCTGTTTTTTTACAGATCAGATTGCATTCTATTCCATGAAGTAGAGGTCCAGAATACTCCTAGTGGAACATCCTTGCATAACCAAAATTAGTTCCACAGATGGCACACTGAAATAGAAAGAGAGAAAGATGCTCTGTGAAGGTCAGGGAGCATAGTGCTAACTCTTCTGAGGATGACTCTTTTCAGTAGAGAATGGAACCCATCAGAGGGAGCAAAAAAGATCTTGTGAAGTAATTGTGCTGTAGTCCATTTCCATTGACAACATTATACAGCATAAAATTCATTATAAATTCTCCCCAAAATACAAGCTGAATCTCAGAAATACTGAGACATCACATGAAAGAACCTTCTGCACTAATGAAATGGATAAAATCAGACATGGCCAGAATGTGTATACGGAAAACAGAACAGTGGTGCCATTGATTTTTAGTGATCAAAGTAAAAATTGATGGATTAATGCATTTCAATCTCGGTAAAAAACATTTTGTGAGTCTTTCATTTAACACATAGTACTCTAAAATCCAATGGTCCCCTCTTTATGTGGTCTTTTATTTCCATAGGACTAATTAAAAATGGGTTTCTGCATTGTAAAGTGCATCTGTCTGAACTCCAGCTTGCTTGACAGTGTACTGACACATGCTATCCTACCCAGCAAGTGTGGTGGAAAAAACCTATGAGTAGGTTCATTTAGTTCTGCCAGTGTTCAGCCTTGCATGAGCAGAGTTAGGATGACATATTCATGAGGACTGGGGACTATTTTATATGATCTAAGTGAAGAAGTTTTGTAAATATAGTCCAGCATTTTCATCATTCTATGTTGTCTGAATCAGGAAAGAGACTCTTTCACCCATGTATCATGTTTTTTTAGCCCTATTTCCTTTTATAAGCCTGTAAATCGTAAAAACAAGAGCATGCAAAGGAAGCAGTTATTTTTAAGTAATGCTAAATACGCTCATTGACAACTCTCGTTAGTGTGTCTTTTTCTGTACATCCTTGCTGGATCACAAATAGCACAGAGAGACTGATTTGGTAGGTGCTTGACAGAAGAAAAAAAAGGAGGAAACTAACATTGTGTCTTTTTGGCTCTGATGACTGTAAAAAACCAGTTACTGCACTGCTGATGTATTCATCTAACATCACACATTTTAGAGTGCTTTAAGACATACATGAAGGAGGTGTTCAGAGTGGGAAAGGTCATCCAAACACAAGCATTAGGAGAGCCAACAGCATTCTGGATTTTGGAAGTAAACGTTTTCCTTACTGTTCCTATAAAGTAGTGCATCCTTCCAACTAACACTCTGTGAGGTTAATTATACTCCTGTTGAAATAATGGTGTAAAGTATTGCAACTAAATTCATAAAATAACCAAAACACTGGAGGGTAATTAACTGTGTTTTCCACAGAGTACTCTATGGGCTACCAGGTCTATTTAACATTTTCTTTTCAACTAAGGATCAGAAGAAAAACAAACCCTGTATGTCGCTAGAACCCCAAATCAATACCACAGAAAGGTCCACGACCAGAGAAGAAAGAGAAGCAGTAAAAAAAGCAGATAGAAGGATAGAACTAACAGTATTGAAAGAATAAACCAGGTAATTTTCTCAGAGTAGAAGCTCTCATTTGAAAAGCAAGTCACCCCAACTCTAGTGAAATCTAAGGAAAAGAAAAAGATTTAATTGCTTTTGATGGAACTTTTCAGTGGTAAGGAGATATGTAGAAAATATTAAGACTGAAAAAAAGTTCTTGGGGACAGCAGGGCATGGAATAACTCTTGCAGGAACATGCAGTGAAGAGCAATGTAATTCTGTATTGCTTGGTGAAGGCCCTGCTGCCATGATCCCTGCTTGAAGCACTATGGAAGCTCATGAGGACTGCAAAGTACCACAAAAGCACTGTAAACAAACCAAGAGTTTGTTTGTCTTTCCTGCATTTTTAGTAATAATTAAAGAAAACAGTAACTCCATGTTCATGCTGAATTGAATAGTGCAATGAAGGTGGGAAGAGAACATGTAAGACAAAACAGAAGAAAGTAGCCCCCTGTGGTAAATCCTCCAGCTCTCTCCTAACATCCCTGAACACAGTCCTTTCTGTGGGGAGCTTTTGCAATTTTATTTTCCTTTGATTTTGACTAGGTCAGTTTCTCTAACATTGCAGCAGTTCACTCAATGAATTAAAAACACCTGCCTGTTCCACTGTCATTTTCATATCTTTCAGCTTTTTTCACCTTTTCGTGCTGCTGTCTTCAAA
This sequence comes from Ptilonorhynchus violaceus, assembly GCA_013397565.1. NCBI lineage: Eukaryota > Metazoa > Chordata > Aves > Passeriformes > Ptilonorhynchidae > Ptilonorhynchus > Ptilonorhynchus violaceus. The sequence continues at coordinate 352,686 of VZRJ01008142.1, forward strand.
ATGGGAGACAAAATGAAGTTCTACCATCTTCTCATTTGGAACAAGTTTCCATTTAGCTTTTCCCTTGCACATAAGTTTCCTTCAAAAGCTGCTCAAATGGGAGTGTGCTGGGTTGTGCTTTCATGCCTGCAAGTGAGGAGAATAAGAAAGAACATGTTGTCTTTAGTCCTTAGGCTGTATCTAGACCTGAAATAACCAGCAGACTGAATGATCCATACTTTTGACCACTGAAAACAAGAGTGAACAGATCAATGGAAGATGGACTTCCCAAAAATAGAAGGAGATTGTTACAATAATCTCTTCCTATCTTGGATTTCACCAAGGTTTTCTCTTCCAAACTGAAGTGGTGTGTAACTTCAAGGCAACATTGCAACGGGATTTTGAATGCAAATCTTCAGTTTTGATGAGGAAATAATCTTGTTTTTTGCCCACTCTTATTTAATGACTTGACAAATTTTATCACAGGAAGAGTGGTGTGAATGATAGAGTACTTCAGTTTGCCGGTAATTCGTAGATTTTGAGACGCAGCCTAGTTCCAGATGGAAAGGAGACTGAACTTTTTAAATTTACATCTGAAAGATAAAGGTCCAGGAGACTTGAACAGAACAATATATGTTTTTCTAGTAATTGAAAGAATTTTATTTCACTGTTCAACTTTAAAATGTTAACTTGCTATAAAGCAAAACCAGATTTTAAAATGAAAACAGTTTTACCAAGAAAAAACTGAAAAGCTTTCATCAAAAATGCCAAAATTAGTTATTTTGACATTGTTGAAACTTTGTCCCTGGTCTTTTAAAATTAAAGCCCAGCTAAAAATGTGTTATTTCGTTAAATAATTGGATTTTAACAGAGTAACATAATATGATGGAATATGGTTCTAAGTCTCTCTCAGCTTGTCTCATAAGTCCAGACTAATAGGATTCTCAAAGCAAACACTGAGAAACACCTAACAACAGCCCTATGTAATTATCAGATGGCCACTTTGAAATTTACCTTCCTTACACATTAAAATCCTTCTTTTAATTTGAGGATTAAAAGGTGAAGGTTTGGAAATTTGATATCTACATTGCTCAGTGATTTGAAATGAATATATTAAACTCTATCTGATTGCATTGTAGCAAGCTCTAGTGGCAACAATGTGAAAAATCAATAAAGCAAAAATATAAATGCAAGATCTAAACAGTAATCTGAATTGTAGGACAATCCAAAGGTAATTTAACCCTCCCTAACACTAAAACAAGGAAATGTTTTTTCCAAGGGTAGCATTTAAAATTTAAGGTATCTCGTTGCTCAATTAAAAGCAGTATATGGTGCTGCACTTAAGTCTATGTTCAGATCTGCATTTACATCATCTGTGGTACATTTTGAGAATTAAATATTGTCCTAAATTTGTCCCAGTAGACTAAGAAAAAGTCTCTGTATAAACGTGCATAATATATATTACTTGCGCAGTGGAGTCTTTTCGAGTGTTTGCTTTTAATGTATTTTGCTTTATGAGTTCCAGTAACCTGGTTCCAGCTCAGTATGCATGAACCTCCTATAAAAAGTCTGCTGGCTTTTCCTCTCTGTCCTCCTTGTATATGTACACATAGCAGGCATCTCCCCATAACTTTGGCAACTTTTAAAACAATATTACATTTCAGCACTGAAACACAAAGCATGTCCTATCCCCCCTACTCTGTATGTTTTATTCCTGTGTCCATACAGAACATATTCCACAGGCAGTTATGGAAAGAAGTGTTCTCTTCACAACATGATTCCTCCTACTGTGTTGTATCCATTGCTAAAGTGAAACGAGTCTTTGCTATGCATTGATCGTTTCAGGGAAAGTGTCTCCAGAGTGCAGATGCATTGGAAATGGCTTTTATACATAGCTGAACCCATCAACAAATGCCATGCCTGTCATATAACTGAGTTGCAGGGAACTTCAGTCCCTCTCTGGCCTCTATAATTATTGATGTCTATTTCTGGTCTATGTCTGTCTATGTGATATATCATCTAGCTTTTGGTATAATTGGATTTTGGAATTCCTTCTACCGAAAAGTTCTTCAAGAGAAACTGTTTTGTGGTTGTCTCAAAACTAAAACTACACAAAACTGTTCATAAGAGTTTCATCCATACCTCCTTGGAAACTGCATTTCGAATGCTTTTGTGCTTATTTGCTCTCACTTGCATTCACCAGAGCCTTCCACTGTGCTACGTTTCCCAAGACAGCTTGAGTGGGATCACATTATAATTGTTGAAGATGGAGGTGGTGTAGAAGAGATGTTCTTCATCTTGCAAGATTGAACTATGCACACACATGCCCCCCCCACAAAAAACCCAAACAACCCAAACAAAGGAACATGAAGCAGTGACATTAGAAATCTCAAACAGTTAATGGCAGCATTTTAGCATGTTGATATTTCTTTTTTTCTTGTCTTTTTTACATTTCTTTTTTCTAAAAATTAAAACTCAACATCTCTCATGCAAAAGAAAAAAAAAACATTTCTAACCAACAATGGCATTTCAGTATAATTTTAAGAAGCTGGATAGAAATACAGCAGCCAAAACTATTGGCATAAAAAGAGAACCTACTGCAGATTTGTTGCAGATGTTGAACTACAGTGGAGAACACAGGTAAGAAAAATTATTCTCTTGTGCTGAATATTACAATAGCTGTAGGATTACTTTGGTTTTCATGTTTATTTAGAAAAAAAAATTGTTTGGGTATTGATGGTGATCTCTTCAAATTTAAAGTTTATAAAGATCACTCTATCTTTTAATGTTAAAAAAGTAGTAAAGATAACAAAATTTTCAATTTTTAATGAGTTAGGAAGAGTCAGCAAAGAACAAGCTAAATTGATGAATAGCCATTAAGGAATTTGGAAGTGACATTTACTACGTTTTAGTGTGGGAAAAGGTGTTCAATGCTTCATAATCTTGCTGATTGCCTTTGTGAATTTTTTTCTGGGGAAACAATTAATTAGTATGACTTATTTCATTAAACTAAACTATGACTAAACGTGCTAATAAGTAAGAATGAAATAAAGTCTTCAGTAGGTCTTCTGAAACATGAAATTAAACCAGACCCTTGAAGTCATATTTGAGTGTGCAATTCATAATTCAGTTGGCTCCCAGCATCTTCCAGTTCTAAAACAGAAGAACAGTAAGTTCATGCTATGTTGAGGAGAAAGTTTTTTCTATAAATGGCTAAGATTTCTTTTTGCTTCATAGTCAGCCTGGGTCAACATGCTTAAGAGTCAGTTTGCCCCTTTCACCAATGCAGTCGCTCTCTTGGTAATCCAATTAAGAAAACAGTAAGACTGAGATATGGAAATAGTCATTATTTTTCTCTAGCAGATTTAAATACCATTATTTTTTAATTAAAAATATGAATATTTAAATCAAATCTAGTACACACAAATCATTGAAATGGTTATGGACATTTTATTGACTGTTTCTGTTCATCAAAAACTGTGGGTTTTTGAATACCATTGTTTTGGAAAGGCTTTTTTTAGTATAGAAACTAGTTTTTGGAAAAACAAACTTCTGCAAGGATGTGTATGAAAGACTTGGGTTTTTTCTTTAAAAAGGTTGAGAGTCAGTAAGCAACACTTAACAAAACACAGCAGAGCAAAGGATGTCAGAGGCTGATGCCTTGCTATGATGGATGGTGTCTCCTCATTATGGATGAGTTCACTTTATATATTTGATAACCTATTTTAGGCCAATTCACTGGAATATTTTGCAATTACTATCATAAAATACTAATGATCATGATGATGAATATTAATCTTATTATTATTACCAGAAGAAGTATACATTTTCAATGTTTAAAAAGCTGTCCGAAGAGAGCATCCTGGGGAGCAGGAACAACTGGGTGTGATGATTCTGTTAGAGTGCTGCATTTTAATCCCGGCCATCAATCAAGCCCCATGCAGCCAATTGCTCGCTCCCCCACCAGTAGGACTGGGGAGAGAATTGGAAGGGCAAAAGCTGGAAAACTCATGGGTTGAGATAAAGACAGTTGAACAGGAAAAGCAAAAGCCATGCATGCAAACAAAGCTAAACATGGAATGAATTCACCACTTCCCATGGGCAGGCAGGTGTTCAGCCATCTCCAGGAGGGCAGAGCCCCATCATACACAGAGGTGACTTGGGAAGACAAACACCATCACTTCAAACCCACCCCCTTTCTCATTCTTCCCCCCACTTTATATGCTGAGCATGGTGTCATATGATCTGGAATATCCCTTTGGTCAGTTTGGGTCACCTGTCCCTGCTGTGTCTTCTCCTAACCTCCGAGGCACGCCCAACTTCCTTGCCAGCACGGCAGTATGAAAAGCAGAAAAGGCCTTGGTTCTGTGCAAACCCTGCTCAGCAATAACAAAAACACCTCTATATTATCAATCCTGTGTTCATCACAAATCCAAAACAGCCCTTTACTAGCCACTGTGAAAAAAATTAACTCTACCCCATCCAAAATCAGCATGCAGGGTTTTGCCCAGAGATGTATGATCTCATTACCAAGGGACAGGCTCCACCCTTTTGCCGACCTTGATCACCATGAAGAAAATTATCCCTGGAACAATGAGAATGAAATACACAAAGACAAATTAAGCTCAATATGCTTCCATCAACATTGTTTCATGCTTAGGGAAATCAAGCTATTAGTTATGTGAGGGATGCAGGGAATGGAAGACACCAGCTTTACCATCCCAAAGCCCTTCAGAATATTTGCTTATGACCAAACAACAGCCTAAATGTGAAGCCAGAGACGAGCATCACTGCACAAAAATTGGGTAAACTGAAAGAATGCACTTAACTCTCAATTTTAGCTCTGTCATTATTACCTGGAAGATCTCATCTGCTTAATTCAAAGTCTTTAAACACACTGAAGAGAAAAGAAAAAGTATGTTGTTCCGTAAACTTATCTTCATCTGCTGGTGCCTGCTGGGAATACCTTTCTGTATTGCCAGATTATGTTGCCAGAAAACAAAATCTTTTAAGCCTATTTTACCTGACTAAATTTTCTCCTCAGTTATTGTCTTATAAATCAGGATTTATTATCAGGCATCTCATCTACAGAAATGCTAAAAATATGAGCCAGGCTTTAAAAAGTATTTCTGACTGTACCTTTAGAAAGGCAGATAGGAATAGTTATTGGAGTGAAAGGCTTTTTGCTCATCCCTTCCCCTCCTCTGGTGATGCAGAGTTCTGTGTCACAACCCACTCGCTGTGCAAACTTCCACAGCTCCCACCTCGACCGTTACAAACAGCATATTTCCAGCATTTTCCTAGTTAGTTTACTCCTCCTGCAACCATTCAGATGTTTTCCTCTCTTCAAACACTCATCCTGCCTGTTTCTTGTTACTCTTTTTTTTCACCTGCATTAGCTAGAACCTTTTTCCTTTATGCTTCGACCACCAGCATGCACAAATACATGCACATACACATATATATATACATATAACTATATACAACTGTGTATCAACAGGTATAGCTGAAAAACCGAAATGGCTTGGTGGGGAGAGGGAGGGTGCCAGAGTTTGCATCTGTAAGTGCTAATATCCCTGCCCAAGCTATACAGTCAATATATAATAATCCAGATGAGCAAACTTAATTTACAGGTTAAATCCAAATTCTGCTAAGGGAATCTGAAATATTCATAAATTATATGGGGGGGAAAAAAGCCTTAAAAAGGGAATGAGGGCCCAGAACTGTGATTTGTTATAATTTGTTTTCTACAAATATCATAATTTCATAGCAGTCTGCTTGATTCAGTAAGTCTACTGTTGTGTAAGTAATGTGTTCAGTAGGTGAAGAGGGCACAGTTCAGATCTCACTTAACCTTTAGCATAATTAAGATTTTTACAAAAATTAAAACTTTTACAAAACCTTTATGTATTATGTTCACATCTATCCATATGGACACTAAAAGTACAAATCAAACTTTAAAAATTAAAACCTGTGACAAAATACAATAATAGCAATAATAATAATAGCAATAAGTAACAGTAATAGTAGTAATAATAATAGTAGTAGTAGTAATAATAATAATTCTAAAATGTTGATAGTTTATGGTAGGTTTTTTTTTTTAAAAGCATCCTTGCTATTTCTGCTATGCTCACCGATAGAGAAATAAGTAAATAAGTTTTAGTCTGACCACCCTTAGGAACATTTTTCAGCCATTTTATGCAGTGGAGTGGTGTGCTAGCAGATGCCAAGAATACATCCTTGTGTCCTATTCTTTTCCACTACAGATTCTATGGTAATTAATAGACATAGACCATATCTCTTATATACATTATCTGGTTTAAGGTCCACATGAAAGAACTAATAGTTGAATAATTAATTGTTAATGATTAATGAAATAGTCATTTTAATTAATATTTCATTATGCCCTGTGATTTTTTTCATATTTATAACCAAGTAAAGACCAGTCTAACTTCAGATATTTTCCCTGAACTTAAAAATGCAATCAAATAAAAAGAAAACCAGCAGCTGCTCCCTACTGAACAGTAATCAGTACATTAAAAATTAAGCTAAGCAATATTCCTTTCCTGATATAGATATCAGTCATCTTCAGCTCCCTTTCTCCCCCAAAACCCACTAAACAAGCAGGCCTTGCAGCAAACAGTGACATGAAATCTCATCAGATTGAAATGCAGAGAAAAATTCAAACCACTAAAGCTTAATTAACAAAAAGGTAATAAGAAAACTTGCTTTTGTCTACAAAAGACAAGACAAATAAGCCATGTGGTACAACAGCACCTAGCTCTGATTTATTTCTTTAATACATCTGTCTAAAAAAGGATAATCTGGGTTTTGCTTTCCACAGGACATTGAGGGGACCAAAATGTCCCTGCTGGCTCCAAGCGCTGATGAGCAAGGGATCCTGTCACACAATGCCATCCATGACCCACTGTCTCACATCATCCAGGGATGCTGAATGAAGCCAGAAGCCAAGCCTCAGTGGTATTGGCTCTGCCCTAACTTTGTGGCCACAGTCTTTGCATCCCCAGCAAACTCATGCGTTCCTTCCACCTCCCATCAGGCTCCTTCCCTCACAGCCACTGTGCCCTCACTCCACACTTGCTGTTCCTTCTGAGCTGATCAACGCCACCACATCACAGTGCTGTCATTATTTCCCTCTACTGGTGCCACAATACGTGCACAAAGTCCCACCTCCTGCTGTTGCATATTGTTTCCATCAAGAGATTCTAATTATTTTTTGGGGGGAACATTGTGAAACATTTCTCTCAGTTTAGCTATTTCATTATTGTGGCTGTAACCCTTTGGCCTTCATACTCGGAACTCGTCATTCTTCAAAATGGGAAAAAACCTTACGTTCTTTGTACAGCTATTGGTTTCCTAGAAGGGACGTTTTTTCCCTCGGTTTTCACAGCAGCCTCCAGTGTTCTGGGCAATGCACTATGTCAGTTTTACGTGATTTCTCTCCATAGATGGCTGCATGCAGAGCAAAACATTCAAATGTCGCCTTTAAAGGAGAGCCTGTTGGTGATTATGCTATTTACACTCAGGTATCTGCTAGGAGATTATCACCATTTGGGGACTTGCTTATTGCTCTTCCTGGGGTATGAGATTTTATGGTAACTACAGGCTGGTTTTATTGATATCTTAAAAAACAATCTGTCAAAGAGAGACATATCAGGTAACAGCAATACAAACATTAAAAAAGTTAATGAAAAAAATTTTTCTTGTATAAATTCTCTTACAATTCTTTTCACCCACTTGCATCATTTCTAAAATTAAAATCATTATTACTACTAATGTTTTGGGGGTTTACATCATGTCTATTTTGGCTATACTGATGAAGTTTAACCACAATCAAAATAAGTTACTTGTACAAGCTTTTTTTCAGTTTACTTGTAAAATCTTCATAGATCATACCATAAAAGTGATATATAACCAATCTTGTTGTGTAAAGGTTTATGTGGAATATTTGTGACATTGGGAACTTTCTGTAGGTTACTAATTCATGGCAATATTGAGGAAGAGATAGCTGGCAAAACAAGACAGGTACTTTTTTTTAGTCAATATGGATCTTAACAAGAATCCCAACTGGAGGTAAAGTTTTGTTGTTGTTATGCAAATCAAATTTTTTCATTGTAAACATTTCCTACTGTAGTACTAGCAAAAATCTCTTCTATTATTCTTGTGTACCAGCTCTGGACCTTGTACCCGTAATATACAGATGCAATTCTGATCAAGGCAAAATTCAGTATGTGATAGGTCCAGTGACATATTTTCTATTAAATAATCACCAGGTAAAGTATAGAAATAGTCTTGTCAGTGGGCTTTCCTTTTTCTGGCTGAGTGCCAGGTCAGAGTCATACTTCCTCCTGTTTAGCCTCAAAAAAAAAAGGGTACATAACAATTAAGAACAGTACAGAGAAAGGCCACAAGAATGGTAAAATTGCTGAAAAGTTTAGGTGCAGGAAAAGTTTAAACTGTGAATCTTCATTCAGGATATGTCTATGATGAAAGCCAGTGTAATTACATCAGACATGGTGGGAGGAAGGACAGAATGGTTGTTTACTGTATCACATAACACCTTAAAACCACAGAACTGGAGGGAGTTGAAGGAAATGCTCAGGAAGTAGCTTCATAATGAAAAGTGGTCTTCATCAACATATCATGCTCTCTCACTATTAAACTTATTGCTACCAGGCATGTGGGATGTTCATGTTCATCCTCATTCAAACAACATCAAGACAAATTCTTGGAAGAAAAATCTATTAAAGAGAAATGCAAAACTTCTGTTTCAGGAAGTCTTCCAAACCTATTTCTTGGCACTGAAAAAACATCCCAAGGAGTGGATGACCAGGCTACTTAGAGGTCCTTTGGGCTAATCTGCATATCTATTCTTTAAAGAAACACCACTACTGTCCCAGTTACCATGCAGAGTTTGAGAACTTTTACAAGGGCAGAACCAATTTTCACATATGGACATGCTTGATCACCTCCTTGTGACAGTCAAGAGACCATTGTCTCAGAATAGTCACCATCAGAACATCAAAGTCACAGAAAAAAAATCCAGCCACAAAAAAAATAGACCACAAATCAAGATTATATCTTATCTAAGGAAGGCAGACAAATAATTTCTTCACAGGAAGTAGAAGGCAAAGCCACAGTCTAGTCTGGATTTGGCCACCAGCTATATAATTGTAGCAGTTCCTCTTTATTTTTAAAACCTATGAAAAGCCAGGCTGTTGTAGCCTGAGTATACAAGATTGACTGTTTCCCTGGCAGTTATCTTGCTTGATTAATAGAATAGAATGCTTGTTAATTTTGCTTGATATTCTGTAACTAATAATGAGACTCTTTTTGAATCACTAGATATCCAGCAACACAGAAAAATCAAAATATTAACCATGGGAATAATAAGTTTTCCATTTAAGTAAACATTCCGGCTCTGATATGACCAATATTTTGATTTTGATTTTCCAGAAAAAAAAGCCAGCATTCTGCTCAGAAAAGATGACTCCAAACTGGAAAGTGTGCAGAAATGGTTACAAACATGGACATAGGGAAGAGAATCTTCCTTCAAATACAGAAACTTGGTTTTTTGAAAGAATATGACTGCATACCACAGTGTATTAGGATTATGTATACAAGGGATAGGGAAGAACTGTTTGCATAAAAGGACAAGTTATGTAGCAAGTTTATGATATTTATATTCAACAATATGCTAGCAACATTAATGAAATACACAGAAAGTGTTGTCCATATCAGGAATGAGGAGAAATGAGGGAGACGTATCTGTTGATAAGTGCTCCAAACAAAAGTTTGAGCTTGTTTGTAGAAAAAAATGTCAGAGATATATTTACTATGGGTAAATTTTGAGCAATGGGATACATACTCACACGGGCTTCTGTTCTTTAAGGACCTAAGAGGGGGAAAGAACTTTGTACACAGGCAAAAGATGTATTTTGAGAGAGTAACTTTGACAGCAGTGAGGTATTTGCATCAGCAGTGCCAAGGACTACATCTGAACTTGTTTCCCAGGGAGACAGGATGTTTTCCAAGAAGAATATCATCACACCTTGAAATAGCAATAAACTCCCCTCACAGTGTAAGAGAGAACAGCCAAGAACAGCTTGACCTTTATGGGGGCTGTTAGGTGATAGGGCTGTATTTATTTACTTGCTCTCGGTTGTGTAAGTGAAAGCGTGGTCCCTTATTTGCAGAACTTTCCACAGCCCCCAAATCACAGATATGAAACATCTGTTTGCCTTCAGTCTTCAGCTATAAACGCCAGCAAAAACTTCTCATTGGTAACAAAGTTATTTGGCTTTTGCAGCTGTTCTTTAAGGATACCAAGCCTTCCTGGTTGACAGGAGGCAGTGAAAGCTCTGAGTGCTTGTTTATGTGACTGCTGGGGGGAACGTAGACTTTCCATCTCTCTTCTGATGGGGTTCCTATGAGGTGAGGGACCTCACAAAGCAGGTAGCACTCAGAGTGCAGCAGAGTATGATTTGATGCATCTTTACTTATCCTTGACAAAATCCATCTCTGAAACTCCAAGGAGTTATGACTGGACCTAGCTAAAATAATTGTCTTTCTTTTATGTACTTTCATATAAAATAAAGGGACAATAATGTGTTGATATCTAAGAATAACTTACAATGAACTGCACCCCCTTCAAACCACTTAGAAAATGGGGCAGGGTAGAGACTGTGGATTACATCGTTTTCTTCAGCCTCTGCCAGCCTTAACAAGTGAGAAGACATAGGGCTGAGGAGAAAAAGAGAGGGGGCAGCATTATACTTAAAAATTTGGACTTAAAAAGAAACAGGGGCTCTGGGGCAAAGCAAGTACAGTGAAATGTAGGAGGCTACTCAGTCCCTCCATTCCAGGACAAAATGTGCTCTGTTCCTCCCCGGAAGAAATTTTTCTGACCTGGTTTAAAAATTCTCAGGGCAGGAGGTTTAACATCTTCTGCAGGGAGCCTGTTTCAATGTTTCACCTCCTTAACAGATAAAAAGGTTTTTCCAACCTGCAACTCACTTCGTGGTCGAAACAGACAACCAGAAACAGCATGAGAAGATGGATTCAGCGACACAATCTGAGTTTTTGTGTGGACAGGATTTGATGTATGAGACATCTGAAATGGGTGAATTACTCAGAGTAAGAGCAAAGTGAACTGATTTCTTCTTGTCCTGTCCCTCTTTTATGCACCCTCAAAGTCCACATCTCCTTCATGATCTGTGTGATAGACCTACACATCATAAAGAATGTGAGAGTGAGCATATGGGATCAGAGTTCCTTACAGCTTTTGTCCTCTCCCTATCACCTGCAGCATGTACCTTGTGAAGAATATACCACCAAGAGAAGCACACACTGACATTGTGCCTAAGAAATCATTTCATCTTCCACTAATCTGTGTTTTAGTGAAAAAGAGTTTGAACATATGGGGGGCTGTCACTGATGCATTTTTCTTCCTTAATTTAGCTAACTGCTTGCAGAGTGCCTGTACAACCTCCTTGTAACATGCTTTCACTGCCCAGTGAGTGAATAAATATCATAGATTCATAGAATCATAGAATGGTTTGGATTGGAAGAGACCTTAAAGATCATCTAGTTCTAACCCCGCTGCAATAGACAGAGATGCCACTAGATCAGGTTGCTCAGGGCCCCATCCCACCTGGCCTTGAACTTCTACAGATGGAGCATCCACAACTTTTCTGGACAACCTGTTCCAGTGCCTCACTACCCTCTAAGGAAATATGTCCTGTTTCATTCTGATCCTGCTGCCTGTTTCTTTCTTCCTTCCTCCTCTTTCCCACAGAGGAGTGCAGCTTCAGGAGGCTGGCAGAAGACAAGAGCAGAGTCAAATCTAAAATAAGGTAGGTCTGTCTGTTTTCTTATGCTAAGCTATCCCACACAGAGACAGTAATTCTCTTCTTATGCCAGTTGCTCACATAAAAATTTCCATTAACAACTAATTTACAAATAGGGGTATTTCTAACACAATAAGATATGATTTGAGGATGTATGACTGGGATATTTGTAGTCTTCACCTTAACAACAGAGAGAAAATGTCTACAGTGTCTTCCTCATGATGACAGTCTAAGTCATGACTTCACAGTTTGGAAAGGCAAGTGTGTATCTGAGAGCCTCATGGCCCTGGAGCCAGCCTTTTAAGCCTGTTTAGTCGTGCCATTGCTGCAATCCATGCTTATAGTTTGTGGGAAGTGGCATGTGAAGCTATACTTGCAAAGCAGAAAGGGTACAGTTAAAAATAATCTGCTGTGATTAATGGGTGGACAAAGTTGTGACTGATCCTTCACAACCTAAAGAGCGTCTCCAGAAACATGGGTTTTGGAAGACATGGTGATTCACTGCCTAGGAGGTCAATGAGTGTCCAAATACGTGGTAATCAGTTCTGCCTAGAAGATTGCCATGTCATGATAGAAAACTTCCCTTCCATCCAATTCACCACTGAGCATTACCAGAGAGGTTCAGCTACACACACAGACACCTTGCTATTGACTAGAGCAGCAGTTGAATGGTAGGGATCATACTTAGGCAGCTAACTTTGGTATTTTGTGGGTTGTGGGGGGGGGGTTTTGTTGTTTTTTTTTTAAACAGAATTTGGGTGTGCATCTAAATGAGTGTGAGTTTTGTTCTTTCTATCTGCAGAAGAAACCAAATTTTTTGTATTCTCTTTTGGCTGTAAATTCATTGGAAGCCTGAACTCATGAATAATTTAAAATTAAAATTGCATCTCCTTTACTGTAAGTCTTTCTCTTTATGCACTTTATGACCCCACCCAAAATTAAGCTTGCTATGTGCAAGAAATAAAAAGAAACATAATAAAATTATATAATTATCTCAAAAACTTTAAAGTTATAGATTGCTCATAATTGCCTTGGCATTCTCTATAAACATTAAAAATTCACAAGACTAATTTTATGGTTTTGAATTCTTATTGAAATGCAAGACTATTATAGTACCTATTGTTATCTGTCATTAAACAATGCCTTCATGTTAAATAACACTTTCCTTCTGTTAATATATACAGGGCCCATTCCAATATTTCTACTCAAAGGCACAAGCACGTAATTAGTCTTGCCTGGTGGAGACATTGTGCTACTTTCAGGCTTTTTCAAATTAAAGTTATACCATAAAACATGTTTAAGTATATCAGTCATCTTCCGTGACATCAGGGGAAAAAAATCAGTTTCTAGACTATAAAAGACTTTCTAAAAAAGCATCACACAGATCTCATTAATTTTGAAGGGAACTAAGCACCTCTATTTTTTTTAAATCCAGCTATGAGTCAGTGCTTTGTGAAAGTCATTGCTGAATACTTTCTGCAGGTTGAAGTTGTTCTCAGATCCTTCACTCAGCCCATTCACTCCACATAACCCCTTAGAGTTCATTTAAATCACGGTAAGCTAAGTGAAGAGCACACTTCTAGTATAAATTATCAGAAAAAGAATTACAAGTTTTCAAGGTTTGCAAATATTTTGGGACTAGCAAGAAAGTGGCCAGTTACTACTGCAGATAATGGCACTGCGTATTTATCAGCAAAACAAATTACTTCATGAGTTGTTTGACTGTCTCTCTTTTCTAAGTAGGTAAGTACAGAGACATAAGTGTAGATTTACCAAAGATGTATAAGTACTAATCTAAATTCACATTTACTCCAAATTTAAATTCACATATAGAATAATGAATTTCTACTCCTCTGAAAGGAAAATTCCACTGCTGTGAAAGTGATATTTAATTCTGGTGGTGAATGGTGCTGCATCCAGCTGGCGGCCAGTCACTAGTGGTGTACCTCAGGGGTCTGTGCTGGGACCAGTTCTGTTTAATATGTTTATTGATGACATGGATGAGGGCATTGAGTCCTTCATTAGTAAATTTGCAGACGACACTAAGCTGGGAGCATGTGTCGATCTGTTGGAAGGTAGGAGGGCTCTGCAAGGGGACCTGGAACGGTTGGATAGATGGGCAGAGTCCAATAAGATGAAGTTCAATAAGTCCAAGTGCCGAGTCCTGCATTTTGGCCACAATAACCCCCTGCAACGCTATAAGCTGGGGACAGAGTGGCTGGACAGTGCCCAAGCAGAAAGAGACCTGGGGGTACTGGTCGACAGCCGACTCAACATGAGCCAGCAGTGTTCCTTGGTGGCCAAAAAGGCCAGTGGCATCCTGGCCTGTATCAGGAATGGTGTGGCCAGCAGGACCAGGGAAGTCATTCTTCCCCTATACTCGGCACTGGTGAGGCCGCACCTGGAGTACTGTGTCCAGTTCTGGGCCCCTCAGTTCAGGAAGGATGTTGAGACACTTGAGCGTGTCCAGAGGAGGGCAACAAGGCTGGTGAAGGACTTGGAACACAAGCCCTATGAGGAATGGCTGAGGGAGCTGGGGTTGTTTAGCCTGGAGAAAAGGAGACTCAGAGGCAACCTTATCACTCTCTACAATTTCCTGAAAGGTGTTTGTAGTCAGGTGGGGGCTAGTCTCTTTCCAGGCAGCAACTGACAGAACAAGAGGACACAGTCTTAAGCTGCACCAAGGAAAATATAGGTTGGATATCAGGAAAAAGTTTTTTACAGAAAGAGTCATTAAATACTGGAATGGTCTACCTGGGCATGTGGTGGAATCACCATCCCTAGACGTGTTTAAAAAGAGATTGGATATGGCACATGGTTTAGTTTAGTTGAGATGTTGGGGCATGGGTTGGACTCGATGATCTTGTAGGTCTCTTCCAACCTGGTGATTCTGTGATTCTGTGATTCTGTGATATCTGTATTCGCTCTGGGGTTATCAATAGAATACAAAGCCACTCACTGCTTCAAAATAATGGTTCAGTAGTCTTTTCTGAAAATGCCTTTCACTTTTTTCAATGATAAATGTCTTTCTTACCATTGCCACTCATATCAGTCTATCAGAATAGACTCATGCCACTCATATTCAATCTATCAGAAAGCAGTTTTGACCATCAGAGATAGAAACCAGTTCAGGACAGTCTTGGGTGAATAAGAAGAATGGAAAAACTGAAAATATACCTGCTAGCTAAGTTTTGTTTGGAGTTTAGTTATTCTGATAGAATGTGTAACCTTGAGGCGCACACTTTCATCACAAATGAGGGATAGTTTTCAGTGTTTACAGAATCAATGGATTATTCTTCCTCCTGTTGTTCTGGTCATTTAATAGAGCAAGTCTTTTTGGTTGTCATTAAGCTTAGCGCTCCTGAGACAATGCCTGCCCGGCAATTCAAAGTTATTTAAAAAAATGCAAATGATGGGCCTCTTAACATCATGTTCTGAGAAACTTAGTTCTGAGAAGCTACCCAATTGTGCTGGTTTGGCTGTAAACCAGCAGTGGAAATTAACCCCACACAGAATACCTCAAGAGATTTTAGGTCAAAATTACAATTTTAATAAAAAAGGTTAAAATAAATGCAGTAATACAGAAACACGGGCTTAAACAAACTGACAGAGTCACAGTACAACCTGACACCCTGTTGAGCAGGGTGGTAGCTGTGCAGTCCAGTTAGGCACTGGTCCTGCAGAAAGGCCTGGTAGCCCAGTCCCGGTAGTGGAGTGGAGTAGCTGAGTCCAATTTCGAGGAGTGAAGTCCAGTCGAGTCGAGAGTCCCGTCGAGAGTGGAGTCCCAAGAGTGGAGTCCCGTCGAGTCGAGGGTACCTTGTCCCAGCCAAACCCCTTGTTTTATGCTGTGTTTCTTGGCTGGCACCTCCCCCAGGGGCGAGGACTTTCACCATGGAAGAGGATCTTCCCGATGTTCTATTGGTTGCTTCGGTAATGAGCTTGGATGAGATGATTCCCAGGGTCCTCCGATGATCCGGAGTCCTCCGATGATCCAGGGTTCGGGCTATTAGTCAGGCTGGGTGGTGCTAATGGGCCATTAGCTAAGATCAGATAATCAGCTGGGTGGTGCTTGCTGTCGGCCTGAGTGCTTATCTCAGTTGAGATAAGGAGTCCCAGGTGTGTAATTATGAAATTTGTCCAGCTTTTGTGGGTGGTAATAGAATATATAACTAACCCAGGACACCATTCCAGTGGCATCCCTCATTTTAACTGCAGAAGATAGGACAGACTAGTGCATTCTCGAAGGGACAGTTTCAAAGAGTAACCATCATATAATTGAGGAGGTAGTAGTACATACAGACACTACAATGCTTTCTTATTGTCCATATCTCTTGTACCCTGGACAGGAATTCCAGGGGGGAAACTGTAAAGGATTTTTCCACAGGAGAAGCACAGAAATGAAAAATGGCCTGGTGGGAAACTGCGTTAGGGTGACTGCGGTTTCTTGCTTGAGGTTGCCCTGGTACAAGAAAAGGCTGTGTTGCTGTAGGTAATTATCATTGCCACCACTGCCCAGGGGAAGACAGTGGACAATAATGAAATCTAATTAAAAACAACGGATTTTTTTGTCTTGAATAAGAAAAAAGAGTGGGAGATTTGAAACAAGTGAGCATCAGCAGATGTCATTGCCTCCTTCTCTGTTTCAGTCAAACCGTCAGATCTTGGGATCCTGATATTTCCGGAGACAGAGCTGGCCTTAAAGACGGTGAAGGGGAAAGGGGGTTCTGTCCCCAGGAACTCATTGTGATGCACAGGAATTACTCCATGCAAGAAAACACCACTGCAATGTAATGCAGGTTGTAATTCTGTATTCTCAACATGGTGTATCTTGAGCCATTAAAGAAAAAAGAGCAAATTTGATGTAAGGAATACAGCGCCTCTGGCAAGAAGGGCAGTTATCTGCACCAAGACGTAAAGGCCTCTGAACACTCATAATTCAGGGGTCTTCCCTTCCCTGTCAGGCCCAGAGTGGCCAGGGGAGAATTCACACAATACACCAGTGCCCCCAGCATGTGTGTGCGCATGTCCGTGCGTGAGTGTGTGTGGAGGGGGTGGTTTCTTTTGCTGTCCCTTGAGAGAGCACAATTCTGCCAGCAGTGTGTTATGACATCTGTTTTTACAAACTCAATAATGTTCAGCATGCTGAGAAGCCAGGGCGGTTTTGATGGATGAAGCCACTATATCAGCACGATAACATTCTGGGAGCATGCACAAGGGATTAAGCAAGACACCAGCCCACTTCGGCGAGGTCAGGCTGTGCTCAGAATCTGAAAGGATGTAATATTAATGTCTATCTAATTGGTGAATTTGTCAATGCAGTGTTGCCATTAGACAGCCAGCCATCTGGACCCCAAGGTTTATGTGATCACAGCTGATTGTCAAAACAATGGCATTTCACTGACCTTAAGAAATTTAATTAAACTGTTGTATTGCTTTCCATGCAGTAAAGGTACACAAACTGATAGCTAAGAATAAGCTTGCTGCAAGGGCTGCTCCTTCTGTTTTCCAAGTCTACAGTGAAAATCATTTTCACATAGACACATATTCCTGGTAAATCTAAAATAACATGTGCAACTGCACTGACACTTTGAGCAAGTCACGTTTTCTTGCTGTGTGTTCTAATGATTCAGCAACAGCCAGAGAAGATTTTTCCAGAAAATAGTACTCTGCAATTCCATTCATCTTTTTGACTTAACAGCTTATTTAGTACATTCATTGTTCAAATTACAGCTCAGAAGCTGTTGTAGTAGCAACTCAGTAACTTTACCCCTACCATTATTTAAACCAGTGTTTTATAGGCCATGACAAGACGAAAGAAAAATAGCTCTCCTTTTCCACACACAGACCCCTAAGGATATAGAAATGTGGGACAAAAGAGTTTTCCTGGGTGACTGAGGTTCCCCCTCCATATTGCATAGCTCTTCTCATAAACGTGTCAAACACCATCTTAAAGCAAGTTATTATTTCTCCTAGTCAGAAAGGGAGGTTGGTTGAGAACTTCAGGGTTCTTGTGGTTACGAACCTTCCTTTAATTTCCATCTTAAAATTATTCATGGCCAGCTCATACCCCTTTGTTCTTATGCCAACATTGCCTTTAGTTTAAACAGCTCTTCCCTAGTGTTTACCCTCCCTGTGAATTTACAGAATGCAATCACATTCTCTCTCAGCTTTCGTTTGGCTAGAATGAAACCCAGTTTTTCAAATCTCTCATAAAACATACTCGCTGTTCCCTTGGACACGTTTTCCCATCTGCTCCTTTGACACCATGAGTTCGCGTTTCTTGAATGGGGGAAGCAGGGATGCCAGCAGCATTCCGCATCATCTCTAGCAGAAGCCCTGAAGAATGACAATGATACTGCCGTCCTTTACTAGAAATCTTCCATGTAAGAAGCTTTTTTCCTTTCTCCTAGCAGCTTCACACAGCCATTTCCTCACTGTGCTGTGGGAAGCTGGAACACAAACACATCCTCGGTGGTCCAGTTTCGGTGGAGGACCTGTACCACTTGGCAGCTCTTAGAAGATTTCCAGTGCTTCACCCTGCTCTTTTTACAGTGGGATTTTCTTTGTGCCAGTCTTTACAGCCACTAGACCTTTTTATATGATATACTGGTTTTGTTTTTGCCAGTGACTTTCAAGTGTGATCCTTACAAATTATATCAGCAATTCACCTGTTTTAGTGAAGGGCAGTAGTGGATATAAGAGGGGTTCCTGTAACTCTGCTGCAACATATCTTCATGCTACATGTTGTGTCTTCCCCTTGAGACTTCTTGTTACAAAATTTATGTCTTTACTAATAATTTTTCACACTATATCACATCAGCTGTTTTATTGAAGTTCAGATAAATAAGAGGACTACAATTCAGGATTTTAGCAAATGAAAGATTTTTGATTAATTTAGAATTAAAATTTATCCTGTTAGCCTTTTTATTTTACTTTGTTTTCATTTTTTCCACAATTATTTATTTCAAAATATATTTGAAAGCTTTATACAATACTGAAGTCTCAGTAGCAGACTATATCTTTGTTGGTTTTTGAGGGGGTTTTTTTTGACATAAAAATGATACAGTTACTATCCTGTGGTCATGTGGTGTTGCTTCAAATTTGATTTTTTTTTTAATATTGTATTATCTGGTATTCAGTTCCTTCCCATTACTCTGCCACATTTCAGGAGGCTTATTTCTTTTGAATTTATTGTATGTGGTGAGTGCATATCAATGGTAAATCTTCATCGTATTCAAGAACAAACACGTTGAATTACTTCATCATTTTCTGTTGCATCAAGATGAGGCTGAAACAGCTATAAGCAAGACGTTTCTAAAGTAACTCAACTGTAGACCACATGAAGACATAATAAGATAGCCCTCCAGAATACGGAGATGATACAGATTTTTATAAAATGTGTCATAAACATAACCACAGTGATGTCTTGCTTTTGCCATAGCGTGTAAGGTGGAGCGAGATGCTTTCTAATGCTCATTGGGCAAAGTCTGTATGGAAGGCTTATTGTTCTGTCACCCGTGAATAAAGCAGCAACTGCAACTTCAGGTGACACATTTGTTTCGCTGACAGCTCATCTCTTAGAAGTAGAAGCGTCTATAAAATGAAACTCCCACCCTGCAGTCGCTACCGTGTCAGCACGATATCAGTACTTGAATCTATTGCATGTACATGAGTGCATCTTTCTTGAGACTGTACCATACCACGTTGCTAAACATATGTTTGATGCTATCATATCCTCCGCTAGTTGCAAAGGACTGACATTGTTTCAGTCCAGCGGGTCAGTCCTGCACATTTGTAATGCATCACTGGTAGAGTGTGACAAAGCGATTTGAAATCAGACACTGATTAAAATGCCTGATCACACACCGGGAATATTGTTAGTTAGTTAGAACAAAGTTTTTTCCACTGTGAATCATTCACAAAACTGCCTGTCTTGAAGGTTAGTTGTAGTACATTTTTTTAATCCCAGTCCACCAGAAATGAACTGCAGACACATTTCTCATCGGTGAATTAATTATCCTGTGGAGATCAGTCAGAGAGTGCTAGAACATGCTATTTAACAACCTTTGGGGAATTGGATCCTTTTTCAAATTCACATCAGCTCTTTATTAACATGGAGTTTGGTGATGGGGAGGGGGTTTGTGATAAAGGTCAGAGCTGCTCATTAGAAAGCTAAATGAAAGGTGGTAATGCAGTTCATTCCTCTAGGATTACAGCTTATTCCAGTGAAAAAATACATAAACATATATCTACATGGTACTGGAAAAGGAGGGAAGTTGTACATTATTGTAGCTTTATGTTACTATGAAGTGAATATGATCAAAATAGTTTAGAACAACCATTCCAGTAATACCCAATTACTTCAGGTAGGAACTCTTCCACAGGCTAGTTGGATTTTTCCCCCCGAGAAAAAGCATTCAGACTAGGTGTTTGAGTCAGTACAAGCAGATTGGAAAGCGTACTTTTTGCTCTCACTGACAGAAGAAGAAAACCATTTGCTCTGAAACTTGATTGCAGGGCAAGAATGAGGCGGTAAAGTTGACATTGGGTTATGTCACATAAGCAATGAATTTCTCAGCCTCTGGGCTGTTGTAGCCCTGGAGGAAAGGTAGATGACAGCTGTCAGTGTCTTTAGCATTCATAGAAGTTAATATTTTCCTGTATTAAGTCAGTAGTCCATGAGGATCCAGGCCAAACTGCTTTATTTGCTTGCTGGCTGTGGATCTAGTTAGGAGTATCAGGTCTCTAAAAAGAGCTTGACACGCACAGTGGAGCCTGGATGGCTGCACAAGGAGGGTCAGACGCTGCTCAGAGAAACCTGCTATGGCTTTTGACACTAGATCTAATCTTCTGCTGGTAAATATTGATGTTGCTACTTACACCCATTTATCTGCTGTGAAGAATGTTTTTTGAAGCCAGAGCCTTGATGAAGCACCATAAATGCTGCTGGGGAGTAGCCACCCTCACATTTTCATCGCAGCCCCCCTGTATCAGAAGCGCAAATACTCTTGGGAAAAATATGAATAAAGAAATATAAAAATGTTACAAGCATGGAAGATGGCAACACAGGAAAACAATGGATTTTTGTTTTCGTACTGAGCCAAATCCCTGGAAGCCCTAATCATGGGAATAGGTCCTACCTGGAGGACTGACAGGGTGACTGCAGCAGAATTATTCCCCGAGGAAGATAAAGTCACATGTGTGAGTGTGAGCTGTGAGAAAGAGTCCATTTTACAGGGCTGATTCCAATGCTTTATACCAACCCTTCACTGCCTCCCCTCTCTAATTTGTATCAGCATTTGACAGCTTGTTGACAGCTCATTAGGAAAAAAACCCCACATGTGACCAAAGCACTCTGTGCAAGCGGAGAGATCTGCTCTCTAATTGTGAACTGTATTGAAATCTGAGCCAGATGTGGCACCGCAGATCAGAAACCAGCCCAATTAGCATGTTTATTAAAATATTTTAGAATGTATTTAAATTTTTAGCTAGCATAAAATGTAATAGCAGTAGCAGCTCTTGTGGGAGTCTAAGTTGTTGTAAGTGGCAAATCAAAGGAAACCGGACAGGCTTTTGGATTTATTTTTTCCTGGAAGAAGGTGTGGTGCAATATCAATGGCTTTAAACCATGTCAGCTCTATCACTGGACAGGAGTCATTTGCAGGCAGGTGCCTTTGGTCTCAGTCCAGACTGCCATCAGCACTAAACGTGAACATAAGACATGCCAAAACCAGAGCTGTGGTAAGCACTCTAAAATTCAGCCACATTTGGCTCTTGGGATTTTTTCCTTTTGACACTGGTTAGATTTAAATTAACCATTTGGGCTTTTATTTCTGGGTTAAGATTGGCAATTCTGTTCATTAGTCTCAGTTCTCAAAGAGAATTCGTGAATTAAGGGTGTCAGGTTTTCCTACTATACTGCAGAGACTACAAATCAAACGTCTAGATTCGAAACTTCTCTAAGGAATTGCTGCATCCTTAATCTAAAGGAAGTTTTTCTGAATCTCTTTTCAGTGTCTGATAAATGGAAAGCCAGGCAGCTCTTCATAGCATGAAAAACTCTTCTTTTTTGTTACTTTACATTATTTTTGAACTCGACACATTTACTGAAACATCAAAGCAAACATTTAGACTAGGAAGGATTCAACATATGCATGCAAACAAAGGCACATAGCTTAGGCTCATTAGGAAATATTTGTAACTTCTGCTCTGCAAAGACAAGCTGGCTGAATGTTTTATGGACCCTTCTAGATGATGTGTTTATCTAATGGAAATGGCAGTCAGGGGGTAAGGTGCAGGTAGTCTTTTGCAGCCCTGTACTCAACAAAAAGAGGAACGCTTGCACAGGGCTGAACTAAATTATAACCTGTGCACACCACAGGGTAGATTCAACTATCTGTCTCATCCACAAGCTTCCCTCAGATTCCCAGTAATGGGCTGGCCATTTGTTTTTGAAAGTCTTTTAATTACTTTCAAAATACTTGGTGGAAGGCATGAGGAAGCAGAATTTTCTGTTTGAATAAATTTAGAAGAAAAAGACCTCTGTGAGTAACTGCTAGTGCTCCATCTGAGGACACTAAGTGAGGCCTTTAGAGCTATAAAAGTGGGAAAATCACATTTTGCAAAGCAAGCTGCGTAGAACAAGATTATAATAAAAGTATAGTTTTCACTTTTAAGTTCATGAGAGTGATAACCTGAATAAAGTCACTCAGAAAAGGTATGTTTATTTAAATACGATGCCATCAGGAGAATCCACAATAAAGTATAACTTTTTAAACAAAACGGCTAACATCTCTGTGCATGCACTGTTAGTTTACTGAATCCAAAATAAGAAGTTTGAAATTCACATTAATGTCCTCTGCACCTCATTCCCTTAATCTTTTTACTAGCTCTTGAACATTACTGAAATGACTGTAAATATTTTCATTTGAGTTCTACAGCTAAACGTGCTACAAAAACATTGTTTTGTTGCTTCCTGGGTAATTGATTTGTATGATGCACATCTCATAGAATATTTTTTAAAAATCCTTCAGCAACTGCATTTATGTGACCGTCTATGTATTTGGCAGGGTGGAGAATTATTTGCGTTTTATTGCTGGCACTGCTGGTTCAACTTTTGATTCTGTAGATCTGTCCCTGGTTGTCTCTCTGCCTACAATGAGATGTGGTGTGTTGTTTCCCAGCAACACACGCTCAGTGGTGTTTGAGTGTCTGCTGGATCACTCACAGAAAAAAAAACCCAAACAAACAATAACAAAAAAACCCCAAATCCCAAAAAAACAACACTTTGGTACCCCTGGTTGCTAAAAGGGAAACACCCACTACATTTCACTGTTCTTGGAGTGCTTTCTCTTTGGTTCCCTTTGGAACCATGGCAAAGCCATTTAGGAATGACTCTGAGATTCCTACCATCAATAAAAGTTTTGGGAGTCTCTTGTTTAAGTTTGTCAGGTATCACCTCATTCTTATTTCATGATTTCCTGAGCTTTTGCTAGGCTTTGGCAAGCCTTTCATTTCCCCTGCTTTCCTTCAGGTACCATTTTTTTACATTTTGAGTGCTGCCATATTTTCCATAAGACGACATTCAAGTGCTTTTATCATCAGCAGTGTGCAAATGCAAAGGTAAGAGGTATCCATCTCATACCTGCATAAAATGTGTTGTCATTGTAACCACACAGGAGGCAACACCAAAAAAAATGATGAATTGCAGTTATTTTTCTGATCTAATGGTTGTGGGGGTTTTTTTTGTATCTGGTTAAAGACAGTTTTCTGCTCCTTCAGGAGGCTAGAGGAGGGAGGAACATGGTCCCCTTTCTTGCTCTTGGGGGGCTTCAGTTGCCTGCTGGCTGTGGTCATTACCAGCCAGCCTTTTAAGCAGAGGTCTTTATGGCTTTATTTCATCAGTTGTAAGAACTGCCTCACTGCTTACTCAATTATTTTCTGTCACTATGGCAATCTTAGTCTTATATAAATTACTTCATTTAATGGCAACCTTCAAATGTGCTAAAATTGTCCTTTCATCCAGATAGGAACTGCAGGTATTAGACATCTTCAGGAAGTTGACTTAATCTCCTGAGCTGAACGTTTTTGAAAATGTGCTAAATGCTGTTCACTCCATTTTAGCAATTCCCATTTTTACAACATTTTTTCTGCTTTTTAACTAGTTTCTCTCTGTCTTTCCCCACTATTTTGAATCTCAGCTTTCTGAAGATTGTTCTAGTATGTCTTAAGCAAATCAACAAGACATATTTGAACAGTATGTTGACCTGTAATCATATATATTAAGAAGCATTATTATGTAATGGAATTTTAGGATTTTTGGAATCACCTAAAGAGCTTTCTTCTTGGCACCATAACATGACGGTCCTCTTAGGCTGTGACTAAAACTCATGAGGTGATGTCATAGTCCTGGGTTGTTGCTCCTTTATTGCTCTTTTTACATCCATAGCATTTTATGAAGGAATTTATACACTAATCCACAGAAACAATTTCACAATAAAACTGAAAAGTACCAATTAGATGTTTATATTCACAAGCAATATTATGTATATCTGCCCATACAGTGTCTTAATGAGGAACAGACTTAAGAAAGAACACTAAATCAGCATGATGAAGGCCACATGTAATATCCCCAACTGCACTAAATTAGGGGTCCAAAATCTTTCATGCAAGACAAACAACTCTGCTTAGCTGGAGAGAAAAGGTGAATTCCCAAGGACTCTCTCTGCCTATTCCCAACACAAAACAGAGTTTGTCAGGAAGATGCTTAAATTTACATTACACGTGTTTCACAGCATCCTCAAAAAACACTTCCTTCCAGCTAGACTGTTGAGCTTTCTCCCTTTGAAGCCCTGTCCTCCCACAGCTTCTTGGGATTGTTATTTTTGCTTCGTTCAATAGCTTTTACCTAAATTGTTGGTTGCTTGAATGTTTTTTTTCTTATCAGTGATGTTAAATCAAAGCACTCCATTTGGACTTTACCTAGGAGAAAAAAATAAAAGTAATGGGCCCTCCTGAGACTTTAACAAGCTTGTTGGAGAAGAGAGTGGAGGTGGAGCTGCTTGCAACCAGCATCTTCTCTTTGAAATGTTCATGCCCAGAAAGCACGTTCCAGACCATTTTAGCGACAGCGGGGGCGCTTTCACATTTCAGTGTGTTCAAAAGTTCAATCAAAAACAATTTTGAAATTTTAATTGAAACTGAAAATAGAAAGGAGCCCAACTGCCCTCTGTTGATCACAGCAACAAGGAGGATAAAAGAGAAAAATTGACGCTATGAAACAAAAACAAGCTCTGCAGGGATTTTCACTGAGGATCTTGCTGTTGTTGCTGCTGAGTTATTTTTTCAGAGATCTGTTGATATGGTCTAACAGGGAGTTTTAAAATGAAAATTCCCAGTATTTACTGGTGTTCAACCCCACCTTCAGATTGTGTGTGCATGGATTTTTATTCAGTAAATGATATGCGGAGGTGAGGTTGCCTATGTCACCAGGATACACAGAATAGTGGTGGTACCAGAAGGGTTGAAAAACTGAGTATCAAAGCTAAATCCCTTCAAGTCATAAAGGGATATAGCACTGCCAACTGGAAGGCAAATGCCACTTTATGAATGCAGCCAGGCTTGGAGCTCGTAAAGGACATTCACTCTCATTACTCATTGCGAGTTTTAACTTCTTCTTTGCCAAGTGATCTTGAAACAATAGCAATCATCAAAATTAAGGCCACTTAATTAAAATAATCAAAATTAAGGCCACTTAATTAACTACACAAGCAGTTGATCCACCACACACACAAAATTTTAACTAAAGTGAGTCTATTAAGAGGTATTTAGTAAGAAAAAAAAATCTCATTATACAGCCCCAAAATCTTTAGTGCATCTCTGTGTTAGATGTGGTATTTTCAGCTCCTGTAAGTATGTTACAAAGAAATGACAATAACAAATGGTTCAAAAGGAAAAGTCTTGATGTCAACAGAATTTGTTAATTGAGTGTTGAGATTAAAAACATATTAAGGTTAATAGGAAATTTGTTGGAATATCATGTATCATAGACAAGATAAATGTATATCAAAATGAGTGTTGATTGACAACAGCAGGTTATATATTTGATAGGAATGTAAGCACATTGACTCACAAAAATAAGCACCTTATTTGAGACCAATGCTAATTTTAAATACAACACAGTCATCTCATTGCTCTCATCCCATCTGTTGCCAACAGCAAAATATAAATTATGAATGGCATTCTTTTGCCTTTTATTCACTGCTTTTCAAATCCATCAAAAGTTTCATTGAAGAGTCTTGTGCCTTTGGTAGGTAAGGATCACTGTTCACAACAAACTATTTCACTTATTTTTTTCCTATCTTGGTGAAACAAAGCAAACTAAGAGCAAAATATTTTCCCTTTTTTTTCCCCTTTTTTTAAAAATAACCCACAGATGTTGCTTAGCACTTTTAAATATAACACTTCATTTACTCTCTGGAGTAAAAAGGCAATCATGTATTATACTTCCATTATGAAAAGCCAAGATTCAAAATAGTCTGAGTTGTACAGCTAGCAGGGATAGAGGCTAGTTTTGGATTTCCTTAGAATTTCTGTGCTTATAGGGAGCTGTGCCTGAAGACCCCTCTTCTTGCCCCCAGGGACTTAACAGCAGCAGCTTAGCTAAGCCATGCTCAAGGAGAAGAGAGGGCATTGGACTGAGGGAAGCACTAGCTGTTTGAATTGTTGATTCCTCTCAGAGGGAAAAAAAAAAAGGCAAAATTTTGGCAGAAATTGACATTCATCAAATACTGGCTGCTCAGCCAATGTTTTTACATGATATCATGCAGAATGATGTAACACTATCAAAGATGTCACATAGTTCTTTTGAGCAGTATTGTAGCTGGATGGGTGATGTGCCACACTCCCGTTAGAGCCAGTTGCTTCACATCTGTTTAAAGAAATCTGAGCTGAGCTGTCTGACTTGAGCTCAGGAAGTCTCTTTCTGACCAGCTCCAAACACTGTGAGCCAAAATCAGCAAAGAGCCTGTTGGTCCTCACGGCATAAATTCTGCAGGTGATGGGCATGGTGGAAACTTTTTGTTAAATTTTTCTACTATGCCTCAAAACTGTTCAGCTGAAAAAAATCAAAGGTTCAGACTGGATCTGTTTTGAGAATACAAAAGCTTAGTGGTCAAATAAATGATCTTATCTGTATTGGCCTTTTCTTATTTACCAGGTTACATTCATTTTCACTAATAACATCCAAAACAAAGCAATTTGCATGTACCCTAGTGCATATCAGTAAATCATTTCAGATTTACCAGGCTGCTCAGTGTTCTATGCTGGTTGCCACCTAATAAGAAAAAAGCTTAATAATTTTACCTTCTGACACATCATCTTACCAGTTCAGCCTGTTGCCTTTACTGGAAAAGCAGTGAGAAACTTTCACCTTCCATAATTTTAAATTACTGTGGCTTTTCTACCTCTTTGATTATTTTCACTCTGTGGGATCAATCTCTGACTGTGCCTTCTGTGCTGATGTGAGGGATGCTGGAACAATTTTCTGTCCCTTTCATCAGATCTGTTTGGGAAGAGTGACAGCTGTAAACTGGCAACCTAATTTTATGGCAATTGAAAAACATGTAATTCAATATGTGTCTGCAGTCAACTCAATACCACAAGTTTTTCTTGTCATTTATATTTGCTGTTTAATTAACACAGGTATAGTGTTATTGAAGAGAGATGAATATTTGTCTGTCAGTGCAGCATCCCACTCTGCCTGCTGCACGCCTGCCTTAACACATATCCCTAAAAAGAAACAAAGATTTATTCCACACAGGAGTCTTATTTGATAAAGTTTTCTGACTCCAGGCCAAAACCAAAGATGAAAGTTTTGCTGAATGACCCCTAAGATAACAGGGAAGCTTCCAAACCCTGATCCGTCAGGAACACAGAGCCCGACCCAAATACCTTCAGAATAAACAGAGGCTTTCCAGCACTTTCAACTCACTGAGAATCAAGCCTGCAAACTGCAAGATGTTCTCCAGGGGCAGAGACACAAACTAAGGCAAGGCAGTATAAATTCAATAAGCTTGTTTTAATATTTGTAGGAAACGTACAATTTAAGTAATGTGCTTCAAAATTTGAAGCCAAAGGAAAGTACTGAACTCTTTTTTTGTGTTTTTCTTTAAAAAAATCCAACAAATTCCATTCCTGGTCATAAGATAACGTAGTTGAGCCAAGAATATTTACGAGTGTTTCAATGTCTTTATGCTTTGCAAAGGTAAAACACAGGATTATTTGGTGAAATCTATAATCTGCTCTGGTTTTAACCATTTAGTTTGACATATGTAAAATGTCTTATGCCATGATATGTCATTCATAGTGAATTTCTGAGACCAGACAGGCCTAGAAACAGTAGGATGCAGTACATGTTTCCATAAACTCGATACCTACACTCTATGGAGTACATATATGCAAGACACATACTTCAGCCTAACTCAGGAACAAAGAATTTCAGGGTCCAGTTTTGAAAATGTAATTAGATAACAGTTAACTTTTCAATTTCTAACTGTTATCACGTTAAATTAAGTGAATTATTTTAGTTCAAATAAAATGGATCAGAAACACTCCTTGGGATATATTTTTAATATTCTGTATTGAATTTGTCCAAGGCAGAATTTAAATACTACTTTAAAATCACAGAGATGTCTTCTCATGTTTAAATCTTTATATTTCTTTGACAAATGCGATGGTAGACCTCAGGAATAAAAGGACAAGCTACTGTTTTAATTCACACTGAGGATAGCAAAGGAATCTTGTTTTAGTTGTGGCAGTTTCTGATACAACAACTCATAAAAGACACCAGATTCTCCCAATTTAATTTGGGGGAGCATAACATAGAAATATTATTATTATTATTATTATTAACTTGTTTCATTTCTTTCTTTTTTTTTCTTATTCTCTGTGCATATAATCTATATATCGCATTTATCTGCAAAATGTACGTTCTCTTTTCTGCATTATCTCCCCATCCCAAACGATTACGGCATTGCTTTGTGTTCCTGAAAGTGGTAGTCATGTGAAATGGCACTGAAATAATTTTGCTTTTCCTGTTAAAGGAAATGAAAGCAAAAAGATGATTACTTTTCCAAGTTACAAAACAGTATTGTTATCGACACGAAGCAAGGTAAAGCAATAACTCCTGATGGTGTGCTAATAAATAATATATAAGTTTTTATATATTGAGCCTCTTTTTATACCACTTCAAACCTGGAATAACTTCACTATAGTCAACATATTTTCAAATAAGAGAATATTCAGAGCCACTACATACCTATGAATTATGTATTACTGGCAAGAAAAATTTTAATTTATTGCATACATGTCTTCATTGATGGGTGAAAATTAATAATGGAGAAATGCTGGAAACTGAGTAAATCTTAATCTTTCAACAAGAAAAGGACATTTCCTGTGCCAGCCTAAACTCATACAGTCAGATCCTCCACTGTGCCAGGCAGTGTTGAAGCCAGCAAAGTTTTAGCAGGCATGCCAGCCAAGGTTTTTCACTCATTTAAGAGCTCTGTACAGCCTAGAAAAGCATCTAGATATTCTCTTTCCTCCAATTCTTTCTGAAGCTAGGTAATTAATGACACAAACATACTAAAGATAGTATTATGAAAAGTATTAGGTTCAGATCCTTTTGGTTCTCTAGCCTGCTGAAAGCACCCATAGATGTGTTACCTAGAGCGCTGCTGGGTCAGGCTCAGACTTCCACTTCTGGATTCATGGTAAAACACCTAACTTGATCCACTATGGCATTCAGGAGGAAGAAGCATCTGACTCCTCAAATCATGCTGATTTTGAATGTTCTTCCCTGTTGTTCAGAGTAAACAGACTTGCTCCAAACCTCGTAGCAGGCAAATCTAACTGTGGCCAACTCTTCTCGCTACCTCAAGAGAAGCAACTCAAGTCTGTCACTCCAGCATGAGTTCTGATGGTGGCTGCTGGAGGAAACAAGAAGAGTGCAAGAGCTGAAGGTGGGCAATGCTGAGAACAAAAGAGGACATGCCAACCTTGGAAGAATCCTTTGCATACATACCAGAGCACCACCAGGTATTCTACCTGCCCCAGAGGGGCAGTAAATCTGTGCTGACCTGATAAAATGGTCATCCACAAGTTTAGCTGTTGTTCTGGAGACAATCTGTGTTTTCAGGCGAATCTTTGAGGGTTTAACTTCAGATAATTAAAAACAGTATGTAAGGAAACACTGTGTGAGTCATAGTGGAAATTATCTACCTTTCATTCAGACCAAACGGATTTGTGAGCTGAGATCTAAGGCAATGAACACAGTAATACTACCTAGTTCTAGTTTTGTATTTCTTAAGACTTGTTTACATGCAAAAGGTAATTTCTATTAAGGTAAAGTATGAACTGAAAAATACAGTTGCTGTTGCTGAATTTCCCTTAAGAATATCTGTACATGGGCTTATGGATACATAGAGAACCCCAGAGATACAGATCAGAGCACAGGGAAATCAAATGGAAGAAAAATTACTTTTTGTTTACTTGTCTTTTCAATTTTGATCTTAAATCAATTACATGTTATGTAATTACTTGAAAGTCAAACCTTTGATTAACTTTCGTGCCTGTAGAACATGGCAAAGAATGTACCTACTATTCCATTACGAACCAGAATTATTTCGGGATATTTTAAACTCTTCAATTTACTGATTTTTCCAAAACAGCTAATACGTATCCTGATATTGTCTGAAACGTAGCAATGACCAGTGCATGCCTATTTGTTAAACGAACATATTTTTGGAAGGAGGCAGTTTTACCAGGTTCCAGCTTGAGTTATGTAGCATAAACTTGGGCTTACTGCATCTTTTTAGAGTTCCTCCGCATTTACATACATTTCAATGCATTTAGTCAGCTGCTGCCCTGATTTGCAGAGAATGTGGGTAACATGGAAATGAGTGCAGATCCCTGAGAGCCTGTAGCAGTACATGGTGTCCTCTGTTTCTCAGAGCAACAAGTTCTGTCTTCATCTCACCTTTGCCGCAGGCTACTTTTAAGACCTGGATTTTGGGGCTTGCTTTGTTCAACACTTTCTTCCTGTTTTACATAGACACTCACTCACTCTCGGTGTCCCCTTAACAATTTTTGTAGTGACAGCTATAAGAGGAAATGTGCCCTGGCATTCAGGATGTTCAAATGCTCATTGATTTACTCCCATGTAATAAGTCATTTCCCTAAGTTCCAGGTTAACAGATTTGTTCTGCTCATTAACAGCTGTTCTATTCAGAAATGGCTTTATTACTACAAACTCACATAAGATAAAACTTTCCAAGGCACACAGTGAGCATTTCATCAGATCAGGACTTCCAATTCCTCACAACTTGTGCAAGTCTCCACTTCTTGAATCCAATTAGGTGAATAAATATCTGCGGAGGGGAAAAAAAGCATTGTTTTTAACACAAAACAGAAGATAGAACAGGCATAGATGAATACAGTATTTCCTCCTGTCAGATATTGGAGAGTCTGAACTGGCAAAAATCCATGTGGAAAAATATATTTTTTTGTGCATATAAATTTCACATTTAAGCATCACAAAAAATGCTTAACTAGATTTTGGTGTCTTCCTACAGGCAAAATTGGAGTGTCACTGTCTGCTCTTAGTCGGACATAAGTCTACCTAACAGAGACAGTGTTTTATGTGACTGTTTAGGAGGCAAAACTTTAAGGTAAGAAACAGGAGACAAGTTCAAAACAATTTCTGACTCTTAGGCAAATCTCATTAGTTTCGCTGGCTTGCACCATGGACTTCTGAAAACTAGGAACTGGTGACTCCGGAAGTTTGCTTTTTACTTTCATTTTTAAACGTAAGCTCGACCTCGTGGGGTCTAACAGCAAGTTGTCACCAAGTAGGTGGAGAAGAGCTGTGAAGTTCCCTGAGGCTTGGCCAGGGCTGCCGTCCTCCCTCCCACGGATAGTCCCTGCCTGGCACGCAGGGACACGGAGGACTCCGCGGGCGGCCAGAGCAGGCATTGCAGGGTCTGATGTGGTAAGAAGAGAGAATGGACGGGTTTTGTCATAATCCCTCCTCCCTGACCACTAGAGACACTCCTACTTCATGTACAGAACAAGTCTTTTGTGCCTGTGTTTTGGTTTTGCTTCTGTTTGATTTTCAAAGCCTGACTGAGGGTACAGAACATACTCGCCTTTCAGAACACGAGAAGAAAACCCCTCTTGTGGATTTTGCCAGCCCCCTGACCTTTAGGGCTGCTCACTCAGGCTCAGACTCACCCAAGGCGAGTGGCTTCAGAGACAAACGAACTCCACAGAAACATCCAGACAGAAATTTCCTCCCAGCTAATTCAGCCAGTGGTTCCCTGCTCACACCCGAAGCTGCACGGCAGCCCAGCACCCGCTCTCTGTGCTCACGGATGGCTATGCCTAATAATCCCGGGTAAAACCAGATAACCTTGTTAACTGTCCTTCAGCTTTTTCCTCAGGCAGAGTTCATTATCCCGGTTTTCATCATTTAAGAGAACCAGGCTGCTGCAAGGGACCTTGCAGGGCAAGAAGCAATAGGTGAGGTGAGACTGTGGATATGCTGCCAAAGGAGAGGCTTTTCCTTCTTGTGTCTTTCCAGCTGTGTGTGCAAGAGTCGCTCCCATCACCTTCGTGACCAGTAGGTTTGTTAGAAACCTTTTCCTGGTGGCTAACAGGAATCCTTCCCAATGCCAGGTTCTCCCTCTGTAATTCAGAATATTTCTCTGGCGCTTCCTCTCAGCCGCAGGTACACACTGCCACCACCAGATCAAACGGATCCATATAACAAATTCAGGGGGGCTTGGGTAGAGCAAAACTGTCAGGTTCACCTGGTCTTTAACAAAACGACAGTATTTAGGATGCTCCATTCTGCTGCTTGCAAACCTTTAACTAGAGCTGATTGGGATTTTTCTGTCAAATAATTTTTTGAAAGAAAGTACAGATATTCATAGAAAGTTCTGATTTTGCTGTTCCCTGACTTTCTGCTGGGAAATAATTTAGATGGATTTTTGTTTACCCACTTTTGTATTGTCAAGAATTTGAATTTTCGTTTTGTTGAATTTAATTCAACCCATTCAAAATTGAGTTTTATAATACATTGAACCATTTTGTTTTGCCAGAGTAAAGTGTTGTAGGAATTTACTACCACCTCTGTTTGTGGCCAGTCTCTACTGAGAGAGATAGCTCTCCTAACACATCCTAGCTTTTTATCTGCTCAGGCTGTAATAGTGCAGAACAAAACATGCAGTTCTGTCAGGAGGTCTGACTATAGTGCAGAAAATAATCATCAGTTCTCTAAGAAAACATCGGCTGATGCTTTTGATCAGGTTATTGTTATCTAGAAGTCCATGTCTGGTGCTATCTTAAATATTCAGATTCTGACTATCAGAAAATTATGAATTTCTTATACTTACCATTACTTACTGGCTTTAAAAGTTACAGGAAGCAGAAAGTCTGTTCCTGATCTAAGTTCAGGTGTGCCAGTTTTTTGTGCACTTTAGCTGGCAGTTTGGGTTCTGTGAGAATCATGGCTGCAGGTGTGCTAAAATCACTCAGTTAAAATATGACATACCGGGAAACAAAAAGGGTTCTTGCTCTTTACAGGACGCAATTAGCACGGATCAGTAAAGAAAGCAATAATGGCTTGGAGCTTGCTGTCATTTTCTAAGTTACTCATGGTTGAATGTCAGATATATATGGCTGAATGAAAGCAGGGCAATTCATTAAAGGAATTAATTGTACTCTGGCTGCAAAAAACAGAATACTCAAAACCGTTTGCTGATACGAAACTCTGAAAATATGGAAGAAAATTTGACTTAGCTGTCTCTGAAGCAGCAAACTTTTACCATAGTGTCATCCAAATCATTTATGGTAGCAAATTAAATACTGTTGGTTTTCAACATTTTGCTGTAGCTACAATGATAAGTCTTTATAGAATAAAAGAATTCTGTATTGCAAAAAGCATACTAGAACTTCTTTCAGCTGAGAAAACAATTAAAGGCTTGTTTGAAATGGGGATTTTTTCAAGCCACACAAGGAACAAAATATTTCTCACAGTTGTTAGCTGCTGTGCAGCTGAAGACAGAATAATCTATCATGTCCTTGATTATTTTCCAGAAAGCAAGGAGATTGCTTTAGGAATATTTAAAAGTAAGTTACAGTGAAATTGTTTGAACTTTTGAGAACATATCATTATTCCTTACTGGCAGCAATAACTATAACATGAGTAAACTGTACAACATCTACATAGATATTTGCTTTATTAGTTAGCAAGTTCATATTCTTCTCAATGTAGCCATATATGATAAAAATGATCATTTTATTTAAAAGACTGCAACATGAACATTTTGATCCTTTTGCTTGAGAATTACAGGGGATATTACACTGTGTCAGCTTCC
Organism: Ptilonorhynchus violaceus; assembly: GCA_013397565.1. NCBI lineage: Eukaryota > Metazoa > Chordata > Aves > Passeriformes > Ptilonorhynchidae > Ptilonorhynchus > Ptilonorhynchus violaceus. The sequence continues at coordinate 386,971 of VZRJ01008142.1, forward strand.
AACAGTCAGGAGGGCTGAGGTATACTCTGTACAACAATACTGCTCAGGCTGACCCAGAAGGACTCTTTGACCATTTTTCAACTATTAACAGATCCTCTGTATGTTAGAAACAGACAGCTAGTCAAAAAGTTTAAGTTCTTTAAGGCTGGGAATGATGAAGACAACCACTTTTCAGTTACTGAATACTGTATCTATTTCACAATACACTAAAAGACATTTACGACAGAGTTTTAAAATAGCAATGCTTTTTGTATGGGGTGAAGTGAATGACATAAAGCATTCACTGATGGAGAAGCTACAACAAAGAATGGATGACAAATCATTTAGTCATAAATATGACTCTTATCTGAAAGCACACCTTGGTAAAGCAGAACAAACATCAATGTCTTTCACTATTGTGTGCTTTAGTTCTCAGACACCTAAGTTCACGTCATTTCTGCAAACAAAAATATTTCAGCCTGATTCAGACACTTCATCAAAAAAATTTAAAAACAAAAAAGAAGTGAAACTTTTTTTAGATTTCTAAGGCCTTTCTAAAGAGGTGGAATTTGAGGACAAGATTCTGAATATGGGCTGCATAATATTGTGCTTGGAGACTAAGACATTGGGTAGTAACTAAGCAGATATTTAATAAGTTAGGTAAAGGAGTGATTTAATATTTTACTTTCAAATCCTAGTTTTTTCAGTCTTTAGTTTTTGAAAATCAATGTCCTATCTTGCCTCCAAACAACACTAAGGATAAGGCTTTCTCTGTTCATACAGGACACCTCAAGAGTTTGGCAGAAATGTGCTGTCGGTTCTGCTAAGGCTGAAACCCAAGCTGAAGTGAGTTCCAGCTTCACGACATGGTCTATAACCACGAGGCCTTCTGCTCTCCATAGTCAGTGGAGCTTGGAAATTCATCTTTGTAATCTCCTGCGGCTAGTAAGGCTGTTAACTGACAACAGTGTTTTTCATGTTGCTTCAGCAAACCCTTCACGGGGATGGCGTCTAATATGTCAGGTATTAGAGTGCCATCAGTGTTTGGCAGCATCATGAGTCCATGTTATAGACATACTGGGATCTGGACATGTTCTTTCCCCTATTCTACATCTTAGTTTCTGTTGGAAGGCAAGTAGCTTGTCCCCAGTTTTCCAACAGCCCTGATCTGGATTGCTGGCAGCCTCTGCTGCACTGCTCTAGCACTGCACTGCTAACCTTTACGTACTGACACAAGACAGTTTCTGGTTTCTGGTTTCTGCTGCTAATATTTACTACCTTAATTGTATAAAATGATTACAAAACCTGTGCCCTGACCCTAGATATTATCATTAGTTTCAAATGCTAATGTATTTTTTTCCCATTTAGAGTTTTGTGTGTAAGTCTCTGGCTTAATCAATGTGAGAAGAAAGCTAGGGTTTCAAAGACAAGCATTCCAGTGGTAGAAAATGTCAGATTTAATGCTGTCTGTACAGCATTAATCTACAGCCTTGTGCATTCTGATACAGCCTTCAATTATATAATTATTTGCTTCATGCTGTGCTCTAAATGAACAGTGAGAATAAAGGAAGAACTGCAGGTAGGCTTGTTAAGCTGGTACTCAGGAGGTTTGAAACTAAGAATCATTACATGCTATTGTATAAACTCTGTATTAATTCATCCAAAAGGCCAAGTCTGGGTGGCAGGGGACATCTTCATTTGATATTCCCTAATTTTTACATAATTGGTCTTACCCAAGATTTGTTTGGTTTTTGTTTGGTTTTGGGTTGGGGGTTTTTCTGGAGAGTGGGGTGGAGGGGTGGGGGGGCGTAATTAAAGTCTTTATTATACCTATTAGAGCAGCATGCAGGAGGTTCAGTGACCTGGGCAGTATGCAAATCAAGTTTGTAGCCATCAGTTACCTTCATCTATTACAGACAGTAAGACAGGTCTATAAAGTTAATATTCCTTTTAATTTTGTTGCCCTTTCCTTTTTCGTCTCTCTGTGTCTTCCCTTACAGTTTTATCACCTCTTTTTCTTATTATGCATTTTAACCAGATGTTTCCCTTTGATGGCAAATCCCAGAGTTTCTTTGTAGCCAGAACATTTATCATTGTTGTATGATCACTGCTACCTTTCTTAGGGCTTGTGTATGCTTGCTTTTAAGTGAAACTACCTGCCTTAGGTTCCCCCCAGTGAAATTTATGACTGCAACTATTGAATTGCTTGCCCATCTCCATTTTAATCATCATGCAATTGGTTTGTTTTGGGGCTTTTTTTCTACAAGTTTCAGATCTTTATTTATGTTTATGTGTTCTCTTCTGCTTTCCTATAGCTAGCCAAAACTGATCAAGGAATGGAAAGTCTGGAGTTGAGTATTAGGCATAGGCTTTCCTATGGAGACTGAGGGAAGACCTCATTACAATCTGCAGCTTCCTCATGAGAGGAAACAGAGGGACAAGCACTGATGTCTTCTCTCTGGTGACCAGTGATAGGACCCAAATGAACTGAATGAAGATGTGTCAGAGGAGGTTTAGGCTGGATATGAGCAAAAGGTTCTTCACCCAGAGGCTGGCCAAACGCTGGAACAGGCTCCCCAGAGAAGTGGTCACAGCACCAAGCCTAACAGAGTTCAAGAAGCGTTTTACAATACTCTTGGGCTCATGGTGTCATTCTTGGAGTTTCCTGTGCAGGGCCAGGAAATGGACTTCAGTGATCCTTGTGGGTCCTTTCCAACTCAGGATATTCCATAATTCTTCCAAATATATGCCAGTACTTTAGCTGCACTTATCACATGCCACAGATTTAGAGTTCATTGTCCTATCATTTTCCTTCTCACAACATATGGTCAAGCACATTTTTCTTGCAAGGGCTCTGGCTCACAAGGCCATGATGGTTTCAGGCAATAGAATGGGATTAATTCTCTGGCAATAAATGGGCATTGATTCTATATTTGGGAACAGAAATTAGGTAGAGATATTACTGAATCTGTATCTAGCGTCCAGGTTAATTATTCGAGGGACAGCTTGGCAGCGGGATAAGTGTCCCGTTGCACATTTTGTCATTCTTGCTCCAGTCTCTGCTGGTGGTCCCAGGTCTCCTGGTGTTTGAAAATTAGGGGTGGGTTGCCTGCACTCATCCTGCTGCCATGTGGTTAGTTTGCACTTGCTCCTACAGTCTATGGGGCAAAGCATGAAAGGAGGAAAGCTGTCTCTGCATTTGAGCACAACTGCTCCTACTGAACCTTTGATGAACTTGGCTATTTTCAAAATGGGAATTTAGAGAATTTGATTATACACCCTATTCATATTGAGGGATTACCAGTTATTTAAAGACTGGAAAGGATGTACTGGGTAGTATTTAGTATGAACCTCTGCACATGATAAACAGTACAGTAAATCCTTTACAAGCAGTCATTAAAATAACAATCCTATTACCTCATTCTCCTCGGTGCAGCAGTCCCAGCACTCTGCAGGGCTCTCATGCCTGCTCTGCAGGGACAGCAACAGGAATGAGCCAACTTGTGTGTGCAGGAGGCAGCAAACATCTTAAAATGGCTGGACTCTGGACTCCCACTGCTTATGTCAGTGAACCAAGGACGTCAAACAAGCCATGGGCTGCCTACATGAGCCCATGCTCCTAAAGCACATTCCCTGCCATCTTCTGAGATAGCAGGGTTTATTAGATCACTAACTTGGTCTCTTCTGTATCACATTCAATATGTTGTTCAGGTTGACACTTGGAAGGTGGCAATCACTTGACTCTAAATGGTGGACTGCAGTTCATTTGTCCTGTGCTTTTTTCCCCGTCGAGACAGGAGACATTCAGGTATGAGTAGAGTCATTATTTTGCAGTAGAAGCCATTTCCCTGAGGATTTTCAGTGTCAGACTTTAATCCCCGTTTGGCACTCTATGAGATAATAGAAACCTCTTACATGACTGCATGATATACTTGAAAACCACCGAGAACTGCGTATTCTCCAGTCAACGGGGGTTTATCTTCACTCTTCTTGTCAGTGATAATGGGGTCCTCACAGTAAAAAAAAACCACATTCAGCAAATGAGAATACTTTCCCAGACATTATCCTGTTCATTATAACTTCCAAACTTAAGAAATGAGATAATACTGGTCACTGAGAATAACACACAGGAAAAAGTAGTCTCTGCTAGTCAATTCAAGTTACCTAGCTAGGATTCCATGTGAAAAATGTTGCTACATTAACCTACACAGGTAGCACATCAGCTTCAGTATTACCTTAATATCAGCAAAAAAAGTAATTCTGCACAAGTTCAATGTGGGGGTTTTTTCTTCCTATTTAAAGTTTTATTAATAGTTCTAAAAGACATTGCAAGCTCTGAAACATCCCTAAAGATTTTCTCTGTGCAATTTTCCTTGCAAATGTCTTTTATTTTTGATGCACCATCCGTCAAACTGAAGTGTGGTAAAATGTAGTGGTGAGCAACTCACCACAGAAAGCAAGAGATTTGAGAAATCAGACTGAAGGGGACTTTTCTCGTAAGGTGGGAGGTGAGAAGCTCTGAACCATCAAATTGCTCAGTTTCTACTGTGAAAGTCATGGTAAAAGACATTTTTGGACTTGGTGATCCTTATGGGTTCCTTCAAACTTCAGATATTGTATATTCAGTATATATATTATTTGCTGTCATTTCCCTGTCTCTTATTTCCATTGTTTGATTGGTTGTCCAAAACCAAATCTCTTGGAGAAACAAGGGTGTCAGGCACTTTACTCTGTATCCTGTACAGCCTCATGTGCCTTTTGTTAATGTTGGGCAATAGTAAGCACGTCTTTCCCATAAACTACCCTGATACACAAGTTTTAAATAGCACTACAGTGCTTAAAGGAGTATCTTATTTTGGGCTCGTGGACACTGCTAGAAGGTTTTAAGGACATGTCACATCAGTAGAAACGAAATGTCTCATTTTTTGATAATGATCTCTAACACCAAGATAAGGTATAAACAGACAGAAACTCTCAATCTTCATCTAAGGAAGCCATAAACCCACAGTATGAAGTTTTTCTTGGGAAGGTACAACTGTGCATTTACTTCTTTTTTTCATAGCCTTCTTTAGTATTCTGTTTTGATCCCTGTTCCTGTCTGACCCTTCAGAAAAGATGGGGAAAAAGAGACATATTTTGGAGGAAAAATTTAAACAAAATGCAAACTTCTCCCAGGAGAGGGTGTAAGCTTGCATCGTGTTGCAAAAATTTAAAAAAAAATTATGATTAAAAGAAGTAAAAGTTGAAAACTTACTACTTTAAAAACTTAAATGAAAATGAAGAAGAGCAAATTCTCAGATGCTTAATTTCTCTGAAGGTATGCACGAAGCTGGTAGACTCCACTCAGTGTTTTGCCCTCAGATGTGAATGGACAAAGGGCTGGGAAAAGTAATCTTTCAGAAGGCTCCTTTGCAAAGCTTGTTTCTGCTGTGGCTATGAACAGCTGACTTCAGGAAGATGAGGAGCAAGAGGTCTCAAGACTTCCATGTCGCCTTGGTATGGATAAAAAAATGTGAAGGAAGTTCAGTCTGCATGAAATCATGTGGAAAATAACCATCAGCTAGAGCCCTTCGAGTGCACAACTCCTGCTGCAGAAAGGGCATGAATCAGAGGTGCATACACCATGACACTCCATCCCCACATATCCCAAAAGGGCTCTTCCTAATGATAACCTAAATTGCCCATACCATTACAATAGAATAGGGCTTAGCCCATCAGGACACTTTGCCTTGATGGGTTGAAAAGAGATCCCGGGATTATTTTGGCTAGAAAAGAGAAGAGATGCAATGTGCGTGTCATTCCGAAAAGACTGCAGAGCAGAGACCTGGAGGAGGAGAACCATAAAATCCAGAATGGGATGCGACTGCCTTCCCACATGCACTGTCCATGAGCCACTGTTTGTTAGTGCCTGATACATTCTAGGTGGAATTCTTCATCCATCCCAGTATAGCCATTCTTGAGTTCTTTTCTTAGGAAAATTGTGATACTCACACATACCTTCTAAATATAAAATTACAACATCTTCAGAGGCAATTCTGCACAGAAATATAATTGCTTATAACAACCCATACATCAGTTCCAAGAGGGTTCTCAGTCTCTGAATCAATCAGTTGTCAAGTTGTCAGTCCTATTCCCAAAGGCTGGGGAAAAATTTCTGGTTTAAGGTCCTCAGGTTTGCCATACTGGAGGAGAATCTGGATATGGGGATTTATGTCCCCTCTCATAACCCAGCCTTTTTGGGTGCTGGTTCATGTTCACACTTCTCCCTGCTCCTCTCTCCAAGGATTTCTTAACTGCTGAAGTAGTCAGATTACTAGGGTTTTAGCTTTACTCAGGACACTAAATGTCTCTTTTTTTTTTTTTTTTAGGAACTCTCAGCATTTTAGATGCTGACTGAATAAACTAATTTTCTACTAAAACTGAAAATTTATCCTGTTACTAACCGTGACACAAGTTGAATAACTGCAAAGAAATATAATCATATAATCACATACTTTTTAACTGACTTCTGGAGATCACCCAGCTGAACTCCCCACTTAAAATGGAGATAAATTTAAAGTAAGAGTCAACTTCAGGGTTAAATTAAACTCTTGTCTAATTGAACTTTGAATAACTCAAGATAGACTTTACATAACCTGTCTGAGCAACTTGTTGCAGTATTTGACTGTCCAGTTCAAGACAGTTCAAGACCCGTAGATATATCCAGTTCAGACTGCATAAACCCATTTCTGTCTGCCTTTCCTCATGCATCTGGTTTTCCAGTCCTCTTAGCATCTTGGTGTCTCTCCATTGTACTTGCTTCAATATATGAGGATCTTTCCTGCCAGGGTACCCAAAAATGGATAGACTACTTCAGTACTCTGTTCGGGGTGCTGTACAGAGGGGAGTGGTCATTTGCTTCAACCTGCCAGCTGCAATCCCACTAATTCACGTTGAGGTGTGGTTACCTTTGTGATGGCAGAGCCACACTTCTCATTCATGTCCAGCCTATTGAGTATTAGGACTTTGAGGCTTTCTAGCCATTCTGTTCCACACTGTCCTGTTGCATGAGGTTATTCCATCACTAGTGGAAGATTTTGCATTTTTATTCCCAAGGTAAACCAATGTTGTCTATTCCAAATCACTCACTTGTTCCCAGTCTTTTTCATATGCCTGGTTATGATTTCCAGGGGGATTTGCTCTATATAGTCCCCAGGAACTGAGATTAGGCTGACCAGCCTATAATTCTCATGCCTTTCTTTCCGAAGAAGTGCATGACATTTTCCTTCCTCATCAGGGAGATTCCCCAGTTGCTCTGACCTTTCGTAGGTGATATGAAGCAGCCTTGCAATGACATTGGCCAGTTCTCATGGGACCTCTGGAACACAGTGGATTTGCCAGCCAGTGACTAACCGTATTTTGCATTGACTCCTTTCTAAGTGAAGGGCATCACATTTAGGTAAAATAAATATAACCACATGATCATCATCTCTGGCACTTAGTCAACTGCTAATTTTTAGGTGAGTGATTAATTCTTTTCCTGCAAGAAAGAATGTCTGCCAATTTGTAGCTAAAATTTAGTTACCTCATACAGCCTACAGAACATGCTGTATTTGAAAATTACTGTTAAAGGGTGGTTTGTAATCAACAGATGCCTTGTAAGTTGCAGTCCATGAAACAGAACTTTTTTTCCTACACATTACACATGATCACTTATCTCTCTTGATGGGTCAGAAAGTCAGGAACAAATGTACTTTAAGTCTGTACTCTTTTAGTGATTAAAATGTTAATCCTTAAAATTTTGGATGACTTACGGTCCTAAACCATCCAGGATTCTGGACAGAAAACAGTATCTCCAAAAAGGAAAAAAAAAAATCCATCCAAATTTCTACCATTCTCCTTTTGGAACAACTCATCAACATTAAATTTTGAATTCTCATTGCATAACCTCCCAGCAAGCTTCTGTCAACAACAATTTCTCTTTTATTCCTTCTTTCTCGCTTTGCATTTCTGAATCTTCTTGCTAATCACCTGGATTCTTACTTTGATACGTAAACAAATAATTAAGAACAGTTTACTTGTATGCCCTTATGCCCTTTTGTTCTTGTAAAATGTGTTCTTATTGAGGATTATGACTGAGTCTAACTTGCTTTTTTTTTCTGTTTTCTGCATGCTAAAAGTTCTTGGCAAGTTTTGAATTTATTTTTTAGCTCATACAAAGCAATACTGCTTTGAAACATAGCTAGGAAATAGAAGATGAAGGACCAACACTGTTGACAGTATTATTATTATTCCTTTGTGTCTTGAGAGAAATGGATTTTTTCATTGCTGGTGTAGAAAAATGAAATATTCTACCCTAATACTGAATGTTCTCCTTTGTCACGTAAGCAGCTTCCTTTGATTGCTTCTGTATTAGTGTGTAATGCCTGTGATCAGGTGTTTCTCCTTGAGCGTTTGATTTGATTTAGGTACTCTTCTCAAAAACCTGTATTTTTTTCATAGATGTTGATTTCTTCAGTGATAGCTGTATCATTAGCAGTTAAAAAACTGTGCCCAGGTCTGCGCACAGACTGTATTAACACTCTGCTGTGGTCTGCAGTCTCTCTGCCCCCTACCTTAGCCCAATTCTGGTACATTCAGTTAGATATTGCAGAAAACAGACATAGAAAATTGTAGTGCTGGCCTCTTGCAGTAGCCTTGAGGACCAGTTTTGAGAAGGAGCACTTTTTAAAATGTAACTTTTAGTGAAAAAAATAGTACATAGAATGTTTTCACAAAAGCCAAACTGTGCAACTAATACACAGAACTGGATCATACCTCTTGGGAGAGCCTGTTGGGACCTGCAGAGGATATTGTGTCTGAGCTTCACAGGAAGATGCAGTGTTCCTTTAACATAGGATATGACAGGGTAAATTTATGTCTTTGCTGCAAAGCAATGAATTAGCCTTGGATCCTAGGATGGATAAATCCTTTAGAAGTCTCTGCCCTAGCTCAAAGGTGCAGTTATTATCGGTGTCTTTCACCCAAGCAACATGAGAGTACTGGAATGCTAAAGGCCAGAGGCTGGCTAATTTATCTGTCCTAATATTCCATCTAACAGAAGGTCCAGACCTATCAGATTTCTTTCTTCAAAAGCTGTAGTTTTTCAGATGCTATCAATGGAATCAGACAGCTTTGCTTCTTTTTACCTGGACTGTTCACACTGATTTAGCTTTGTCGTTTTCACTCTGAGCAACACGTTTCTTCTTTAACTCCCTGAAGTCCCCTAGTTCTAGCCAGCTTTGGGGTTTTCCTTTCCTTTCCTTTCCTTTCCTTTCCTTTCCTTTCCTTTCCTTTCCTTTCCTTTCCTTTCCTTTCCTTTCCTTTCCTTTCCTTTCCTTTCCTTTC